>JALDNG010000027.1:2102500-2377500 GCA_024349245.1 Neodontobutis hainanensis
TACAAAGTAACTAATAGAGCTGATTAAAACAGATGAGCAAAAGTTTCATTAACTCTTTACAGCATCACAGTGACACGTCCCAGCTCACAACAGTTCCAGGTGCAGACAGTTGAGAGGTTTGATCCCCGCTTGAAACATCCCAAAATATCATAACATCCTGCTCTCCCCCACATACTGTCGTTGTGTCCTTGGGCAAGACACTTAACCTACATTGCCTCCAGTGATGTTCTGTAACACTGGTAAATAGCCTAATGTATGTAAAGCGCATTGAGTGCCTACTACAGTAGGTGAAAAAGTGCGATATAAAGATTATTATTATTATTATTATTATTATTATTAGTATAAGACATGATAAAGTATAAGATGTTTCTGTTTTTGTCCTGTACCTTCATTTGTAAGTTCAGTTTTTACATTAGGATTTATTTTACTGCTGTATTCACCACTCTTATATGACTAAAATAATAATATGGTTGTTTGGTTGTGTTCTTTGTGTTGTTGCTGTGCCTGTTTTCATTTAGACCTTGCACAGTTGTGCACAGCATTTGTATTTTTTAACCATCTCAAGTGACAAAAGAGGGGTTCTCGCATTGTTGTTTTGTGGGTTGCAGTCGGAAAAGTTTGGAAATTCCTGCTCTAGGATCCTGCAAAAAATGACCCAAAAAAACTTGCAGAATATTTCTATGTACTGTTATGTATGCCTTTTACCTCTTTCTGATGAGTGCAACTCAGATCCTTCAGCTCCTCCTCCAGGGTCTGGTTGGTGTCTTGTAACTTTTCCAACTGCACTGTCTTTCTGGAATTAGGCAGACCATAAAAATTATGATTCTATAGGTGTTTGAGTCTTTACATTAAAACACATCTAGTCTGTAGAATAATCTTGCTTATATTTCATCCTGTGTTTGTAAAAGGTTGATCAGTGTATCCAGAGATTTAGAGTGAGTAGAAGATTTAAAATTGTTTGTAATTATGTCACCCCAAGTAAAATATATTCCTCTCATTTCATGTTAAATTTGCATTTCAGTTTTCGGTGGCTGTGCAGAGCAGTTTGGGACTGCTTCTCTTGCCGTTTATAGAAGATGGTAATTTTATTTTCAGAAGACAGAAAGACTAAGGCCCTATCTACTTCAGAAAAAAAAATACAGATCTTCTATTCTTCAATTTCTTCTTAACATTGCTGTTCTTTGTTGACACCTTGTGGCCATTAGTGGAAGTGCAATAAATGTTTTATAATGTTTTTGTTTGCCTGAACACTGTGTATAGCCTTAATCATTGTGATGCACCTTGTGATGCTTTATTATTTGTAATTTTGAGTCTAATAAGTTATAGACTAGTCTGTTTCTTCTGTACAATAACTATATTTTTTTACATACTCTAATTGGATTTAAGATCTGATTTTTTTTTTACATTTTGACATAATTGGTGCTAGGCCCACCTGTGCAGCTCCACTTGGAGCCTCTCTGTCAATTCAACCCTACGCTTGGTCTCAGCGTGCAGCTCTGCCTGGAGGTGCTCTGCCAGCACCGCCCTATGGTGGGCCTCGGCATGCAGCTCTTCCACAAGGCCCTGAAGCCTCAGCTCAGAGCCCTGCAGAGAGAGCAGGTCAGACCCAACCTGTCGCAGGAGTCCTGCATCGCGGGAGCTCTCCTGCACCATCTGGACCAGACGCTGCTGCAGCAGCTCTACCACATCCTGCACGAGTCACAAACAGTTATTGCAGAGCTTTTAAACAAATCTCAGCTAATCAAAGTTGCCATAACTAACTGTACAAGTCAAATATATAGTGTCATTAAACACATGCACAGGTCAACAAGTTTGTAACAGGCCCTAACCTGACACTGATCTTATGTTTGTGTGATGAATAAATGCTGATGAGTCATGCACTTTACCATTCTTCAACAAATCCTGTTATGGCTTCTATAGAAGTGTTGAGTTACAACTTGAAAATAGCTGTAAAATATGTTTTTGTGACTGTGACTTCATTAAAAAATGCTACATTCATAAATGTGATATGGTTTTGATGGATTAAAATATGTAAAAACTTTGCAGCCTGTTACTTGGAGCCTGAAGCCTGGAAACCACTGCCAGACTCGCTTCACTCACAGTATGTTCACACTGACTCTTACTGGTAGCTAATTACAGTGCAATTGGAGTAATGGCACCATATGTGGACCACTGGCATGACTACTGCTCCATGGATCCCAATTAAGAGACTGTAATGAGGTGAAATACTACAAGGTTAAGTACAATAAACAAAATGTGTACAACAATTAAAGGCACCATATGAGCTGTCTGCTGTTTCGGAAGTGACATTTAGAACAATACTCAACTAAATCAAAAGACATAATCCCAAACACATTTATGGAATTGTTGTGTTATGACACAGAGGGGCTCTTATTGGTGTTTTTGTGAGTGCAGTGTCTCCTGAGAGCTCGCCTGCTGCTGCTGAATCTTGCTAATAAGCTGGTCCTGCTTCATGCGCAGCTCTATGTTGAGCTGTTCCTGTTGGAGGAATCGGCCTGTCACCATTTCCAGATCATTCTTCAGCTTCCTCTCTCTTTCCTTGGACACCATGAACTCCCTGTCCAGCATCGCTGCCCCAGACAAGACATAAAAGCAGACGCAGAAGTTCAAGTAGCTTTTTATACTGGTAGGAAAAAGCATTGGATTTTTCACTCTGAAATGAAACAAGTACTTTCTTGCTTTTCGTAGTGTGACTATGTTCTATGTAAGGCACTGAAAAGACCATCTAAGCATAACCATGTGAATATAACTTTAAATGAATGAGTTTTGAAGGTAATAAATGAGAACAAATGCACCTCTCTTATGCTCTGAAAAGTAAGACTATTAGATTCAAGTCAAAAGTTGTCAAAACTGGAAAGTGATAATGTAGCACATTTAACACAAGGTTCAAAAAATGTGTAAAGCTTTACTTATGCTGCATGTGCTATACAACCGTTTGCATGGATTTTGTTTGTTAATATTTCACAAACTTTTATGATAATTAACAGAAAGTTTCCAAGGCACTGTTGCATGTGGAAAACAAATGCAATCTTTGAACCTAGTATATCCTCCACTGTCCAGTCTGTAATGGACATTGTATATCATTAAAATTAAAGAAATCTATTGGAAAAGAAGACGTCTCAGCTACATGTCTCACCTTTGTCATGAGCGAGGCGGGTACATTTGGCCGTCAAATACTGAATCTGACTGAAGTCCTCCTCCCGGTGTGCTCGGAAAAACCTCCTCATGCTTCTCGGTTTGCTGAACTGAACAAGTTTGAGCTCCTCATCTGAAGGTTATCTCCTGATTCCAATGCTCCCGGGGGCATGCGGGTGTGTTCCATATGGCCACATAGAACAGACTGTAAAAGCACTCCAGCAAAATGTCACTCCCCTCTGCATTCAGTGTGTGTATGTGTGCGCCCTTAAGACCTGAACCAGGAACACATTTATGGAGGGCAAGTTTAAGCTTTAATCTAAGCTGCTGTTGTCATAACACCCACATGAGGCAGGCTCCATCTGGACAGTGGTGTCAAATCAAAAAGAGGTAGCCACGATTTTTTAATGACAAAATCAAGGTCTGATTTGGAATAATTTGCAAATATCATTTCAATGTCTTTTCCCCGTGAGGCAGTGGGAGATGTAAAGAGCTGAGCCAAAGCGGGCATGTTGTATCTAGCTGCATAACACCCTAAGGATACAACTTTAATGCTTGCACTTTATCCATACAGACCAATGTTATTCATGTGATCAAGATCATTTGGACTGTTTTGTTTTCTTCAAAAGCAACAGTTTAATATTCTTTGACCTAGTATGTTAACTTGGGGTTAGTTTATCAAAGGTTTTTGTAATGTTATTGCAGAATTTAATATAGGTTGCAAACTCGTGATTTGATATGACCTCCTTGGCCCTGATTCAAATGCACAGAAACCAATATTTTGTTTGCTTAAAGAATTTCCATCAAGTATGCTTCATTTCGATCTACATTTTTGCAAATTATAAAATATGTATAGCATCAAATCACTTAATTAGTGGAGACTAGAAAGCCACTGTTGCATTAAAAGGTCCTAAAACGAATTCTACATAAACTCCTTTTGTGCCCACATCATAACTGTTGGAGAATATAATGGTCCTTTCTGCTATTTTCTAACTAAAAGTACATCTAACCTCACTCATGGCCTAAATATTAAGTTTACAGTGTTTCCCGTTGCCTGAAATGACATTCTCCAACCACATACTGATGGTAAACTTCTGAGTGTTCTTAGACTCATCTCAGCTTTAAGGACAGCCTGCTGAATTCCCTTTCAAAGTCTGAGATATATGATACAGTATCTCTCTATGCTGAGTTCACCATCTGTCAAGTTGAACGGAACGCATTAAAAATAATTCAAAGAGGATGTTCAAAAATGGCATTTATTTAAAAAAAGAAAAAACACCATGCTGACTTCTGTCATAAAAGGTTCAACATAAAAGGTGTAGAAAATGACATTGGACGTTGACAGAAAGCATCAAAGAAATAAATTACAACACCCGCCTGCATCTGCGGAAAAAAAATAACAGAACATCTCTCTCTCTGAAAATGAAAACACAGAAAAACCCATTCCTCAAAGACTCACCAGATTTTGTCACATATGGGGAGTTCACATCAGAAACTGAGAGATGAATTTAAGCTTTAGTTCACACCTCATGGAGACAATATGCATTACTTACCCTGCCGGTCGATTCACAGGCTTACAGGCTACCACCAGTAAACATTACCAGTACTGTTCACACAATGAGATTAAGAAGCAAAGCACAAACTATGTCAGTAGTCTTTAACAGCAGCTTAGTTACAAATGTGTGGAAGAAGTAAAACAAGTTCTTTGTAATGCAATCAATACATTCAGTGCCTTCACTCAGTGGTGATCTTGGAGGGAGTTAACAATGCCTTTATAAAACAGAAATGAAGATAATCCACCTTTTCACCTTTCCAGGAGTCTATATAGTCTTACGGTCCTCGATGTGATGGTCATTTACTTTTTGCCTAAAAATTATTGTCCAAACAAAGCACTAAATCCAAAGTGTGGTTTAAGACCTTATTCATTTCTACATTTAGTCTGAGTTCAGACCTGTTTAGTCTTGATTAGTCCTGGTTCAGTCATCTTAAAATTAATTAAGCTCCTAGTTTGATGAATGGAAATCAGTCCTTTTGTATGTCATTCCATTTTCTTAGGTACACATTTTTACTATGTCAAAGAGCATTCAGGCATCGTAACTCATATTGTTATCACAATTTTCAAAATAGTTATCTCATATTTTTCTAATATTGTCCAGCCCTACACACAGCCAAATCGACACATAAAAGCAGCAGTGCCACAGCAGGGTCAGACAGCAGATGCTCCACTGTTTTCTCTAATACAGTTCAAAGTGACTGACTGTGAGCCAAACACATCTGAGAAAGTTGTAAAAGACTCAACATTTTCTTCACATAAAAAGTAACACTCAAATTAAAAAGTAAGGATGTACAACAGAATGGGGCCACATCTGGAACTAATTTGCTTCTATGACTGTTTTTTTTTTTTTTTTACCACCACGGAGTTAGAGAAAGCTTAAGACCCATTAGAGTCTGAGCGACAGGCCTTGGTTATACTTAGCCCAGGTCTTAGCTCGGCCGTGTTTCTACTCAGGCTGCCATCCTGGAGCTAATCTTATGCGACCTGGCAGCTGCTTTATGCTCTCATGACCTGATGAGGTTAACCTGTAGCAAAACTGAAGAAGAGCTGTCACGAGCAAAACAACTCGGAGAGTAAGCAGACTTCAGCAGACCGGCATCAGACTTCACAGAGTCAGCTAAATCTGATCTCTGAATGAGCAGAAAAAGTTTGTTGGAAGCCAATTGAAACCAGTTCTAATGCAGAATTCAAAATAGTGGCAATAGTGGCAATAAATTGACATAAATCTGCAGCTCAAGTATAATTCTGATCTGTAAAATAAATACAAAATGGATGAAAAACTTTTATATGGTATCGGAGCTATTGATCCCAATGTGCTCTAAGTTGGGAAACATATAATCTAAAAGAAGAGAGGAGAATGCTACATCCTCTTTCTTCTGAAAAGAAGTAACAGGACAATACAAAAAGAGAACAAGTCCAGATCAAAGTCAGTGTTACCCATCCAACTGCCAGTTCAACACAATGCAAGCAGGACAAAAAAAAGTATTGCACTGGTTTGGGTTGAGTCTATGAATGGGTGGCCATCATATAAATAAACAACAGAACCCAACATTAATACCAATAATAATAATAATTATAATAATGGTAATACTAATAAAAACTGTTCCCACTACAGTTCCTTCAGTCTCTTGCTGTTTACCACTGCTGCCAACTGAAGTCGTCGTTGGAGCCGAACACCACGAAGAAACCCAGGATGGTCCCAAAGATGACAATGTTGCCCGTTAGCACAAGCGCACATGCCCCCCAGGCGATCTGTGGAGAAAGACATAAATAATTCACCTCAACAAATGCTTTCTATACTGCCAGACTGTGTATTTAGGCCAAAAACTAGAGGGTGTCAACACAACGTCTTTAAAATTCAGACCAGAGAAGCACATATTAAACCTAATATATTCATCACATTTTTTTTTAATAACAGGTCATATTAAATGTCTGGGATTTCTTTATGTTGTATTTTGGTACACCCACTTTCTAGCTTGTGCACTATTCTGACTTACAACGGTAGCTCTGGCGAAGACAATGGGCAAGCCGAAAGCTGAGATGACAATGCCCGTTGTGAGAAAGATGGCCAGCTCTTTGCAGGCATTACTGGCTGAGTCTGTGTCATCAACAACCCTCCGTGAGATGCAGTATGGGATCGGAGAAAGGATGTAGAAGAAGAGGAGGAACAAAGGCCAGTATTTACTGCAAAGAAGAGGATACAATATTGTTAAAAACTGTTTTTTCTTTCCTACCTGCCAGATCAGTCAGGGTTAATCTGGCTGAGCCTTGCTACCTGTATTTAGTGTTGTAAACTTAAACAAACTGTGTGACATTTATGTATGTTATAATATGGTACTTACTCATACACAGGTAGGGCACATCCAAGCATGAGAAACATTAAGCCAATGGCCCCTCCGAAAGAAAGGCCAATGAGAGCTGCAGCACAAGAGCAGGGGAGTGGGTAAACCTTATAATAATTATAAGTGCTAAATGCACTAAATGTATGTAAAGCTAAATGTATTGATTAACTATTCTTTTTTGAAATATAAAGTTCTGAAGTTATTTTGCATATATTTACCCAGTAGAGTGCATAAAAACATTTTGCATATGATCAAGTGCTTAAAATACATGACGTGTAAGGTTAGGGAGACCCCCATGGTTTTGGTTGATAACAATACGGCCCCTTGGCACAAAAGCTATCATGTGATGAATCAGCTGCTATCACGTGTAATTTGCAACAATAAATAAATATTTCTCTATGATATTGACAAATTTACTTTTAGTACTATTCACAATGTTGATGTTTAACAGTTAATATGCATTTGTTTAATAACAAAGACATTGGAATTAACGACTATGTAATTACTGAGGATGCAGCTAGCATTAGCCAAATAACGATGCACCGCTAACTATAATCCCATGAAGCTACAGCCAGCAAAACAGGTGATGCCAACCAATGTTTGTGGTAAATGTATTCATAAAACATATATAATTAGTTGATATATGGTTTGCTTAAAAGCCAAAGTAAATGTATTGGCCCTGCGGATCAGTACTTCACGTTCCCGTTAGCTAGCCGGGCAAAGCGAGAGCATTTATCTGTCGGCACCACAGTTTGTCTTGTGATTGACTGCATCAGGATTGAAATGCTTTGCAGATGAAATATCTGTAAATTTGTTACCTTTGATCCCGGCCATTTCTTGCGGCCAAAAGCTCTACACCAAGACCTTACGAATGACAAAAGTGCCCTCCTCTTTAAGTATGTGGCCAAGCAAAGACGAGTCGAGCCGAGTACAGTCTGACACGGCTGCGCCGCCAGTGATAGTAGGGTGCTGCTTTAAAGCAACGGAAATAGTCGCTACATGTCGCTATTTACAACAATAGAAACCGATTTTAAGATGAACAAAAACACAAAACTGCATTTTTATACTGTGCCGTCTTTGGTAACCTGCAATATTAAAAAAAATTCATCTTTAATCAATTAAATGTTGTTTATGATTTGGATGATATGTATGGTGTGATGAAACGCATAGTTACAAAAAAACTATAACAAAATATAATACACATAGTACACATTAAACACAAAATGTGAAACAAGGAATATAATGTATCTGATCTCTTATTATGTAATTTTTACTGTTTTTACAAATACATTAAAATGTCTTTACGTGCCTCCGGAAGTACAATATTTGTGTTTCCGTTTTCTGGAAAGCCCATTCAGCGAAGATGGCGAGTGGAGGGGTTTCTGTAGCTTCGCTGTGGACCGAAGTTAACCGCTGCGGACAGAATGGCGACTTTACCCGGGCCCTTAAGGCCTTGTCTAAAAGTAGGCCTGCGTGTCTATAAGTTTTACATTTAAAAATACATGTTGTCGCATGTGTTTATTATAGTTTTAGTAAACTGTGGCTAAGCTACGTTCAACAGCATGAGCAGCTGTTAGCGTGTGGCTAATCTAACCCACACTCATTGGGCTAACCACAGTATCAAGTGTACTTAAGTTTCTGAGTCAGCGACACCGTAGCGAATACTTGCATTGTTTACTGTTATTAAACTGTATTGTGTAGCAGAAAAAATTCTGTTGGATTATCAATGCGGATTTAATTATATCGCCCTTTACTGACAAGTGACGTGTCCCTATCTAGGCTGACAGCTTAAATACAACACGGTGTCTGTTGTGAAAAAATGTGTCTGCCAGTTAGATTATTTATAAAGTTATTTTTGTAACACCCTCAAATTCATTTTGATGCTTTATTTCTTAGCATAAAACAAAATATACCCGTCTTTTAAACACAATCTTTGCCTAGTTAGAACTATACTCCACAGGATTTGTCTTCCATAGTGGGTGTGCAGGCTAAAAAGTTACATAAGTGTTGTTTTAATCCTATTTTCATGTTTTGCAGTTCTGCATGAAAATAAGGATGATGTGACAGCCATTCACTGTAAAATAGTTTGTCATGTTCAGAATGGTAACTTTAAAGAGGCATTGAATGTCATGAACACCCATTCGAAAGCACTTGGCAGGTATATTTGATCTGTGCTCATAACAATTTTTTATATTTGTCTTGGTTCTTGTTTTTGAAAAAAATTATGTTATTGTATCCTTAGTGCGGTTTTGTTTGAGAAGGCCTACTGTGAATACCGGCTGAACAGAGTGGAAAGTGCCCTGAAAACCATTGAAAATGCTCCTGAACAGACGGACAAACTGAAGGAGCTGTATGGTCAAGTGGTAAGTCAATGACTATTATTAATGTTCAACCTTTTTTTTCTACACTAAAACATTTTTGTAATAACTGCTAAGTTTTGTCATTAATCAGTTGTACCGACTAGAGCGCTATGATGAGTGCAAGTCTGTCTACACTGATCTGATCAGAAACTCCCAGGATGAGTACGAGGAGGAGAGGAACACCAACCTGGCTGCTGTTTTGGCTGCTATAAGTCAGTGGGAGAAGGCACCTCTGGTAAACACTCTAAACACTCTTATGGTTTATTGGGGTTAATTATGGTATGTAATATCCAATGTTTGTCATTTGTCTCCTACAGGAAGACCTAGGCCTTCCCGAGACCACATATGAGTTGTGCTACAATGCTGCCTGTGCACTGATTGGCCAAGGACAGCTCACACAAGCTCTAAATAAACTTCAAGAAGCAGAAGGTTGGTCAAATTATTTCACATTTCACTTGCCTTGTTGGACATAACTGAATTCTTTCAAATATTTATTTTTATTTTTATTTTTTTTAGAGCTTTGTCGGGTTTCATTGGCAGAGGATTCTGTGAGTAATTGACCTTACATCTGAAGTACATACAATGATTTTTTTTTTGTTGTTGTTTTCTGCTCTCTGTTTTCAAAAGCCCAATAGCATCCATCCTGTTTGTGTGTCTGTTGTTCCACTATTTCAACCAGAGTCTCCAAACTAATAGCTATAGTTGAACCAGCCCTTTCTAATATTTTTTTTTTAAGGCACCTAAAATCTTTCTTTCTGAGCCTGCTACAGACTGTAGTGGGTTTGTTTAATGTTTGTTATATTTCTCAGGATGTAACCGAGGAGGACATAGAATCAGAACTAGCTGTCATTCATTCTCAAATGGCCTACGTTATGCAGTTACAAGGCAGAACAGATGAGGCGCTCCAGCTCTACAACCAGGTCATCAAGCTCAAGTGAGTCAAATCTGTTGCTGCTTAGGCAAGGCAAGGCAAGGCAATTTTATTTATATAGCACAATTCATACACTGGGTAACTCAAAGTGCTTTACAGAAATAAAAGACAATTTACAAGATTTAGATTTGGAAACATAAGAAAGATTAAAAGCATTATAAAAGAAGAAGAGTGCAGATAAAAAACATTTTAAGTTGTGGTGTAGGCGGAGCTAAAAAGGAAGGTTTTTAACCTCCCCTTGAACATTGTTAAAGTTGAGGCTTGTTTTACTTCATCTGGGAGGTTGTTCCAGGTTTTTGCTGCTTGAAACTTAAACGCTGCTTCACCCTGTTTAGTTCTAACTCTGGGCACGAGCAGAAGGCCTGTCCCAGATGTTCTCAGAGTCCGAGGAGGCTCATAAGCTACTAGCATTTCAGAAATATATTCTGGTGCTAAACCATTTAGAGACTTGTAAACCAGTAGTGCTGTTTTAAAGTCTATCCTCTGAGCAACAGGAAGCCAGTGCAGAGATTTTAAAACTGGACTGATGTGGTTGTACTTCCTGGTGTTAGTTCGAACCCGAGCAGCAGCGTTCTGAATAAGCTGAAGCTGTCTTAACCCTCGTTTTGAGAGACCAGTGAGCAGGCCGTTACAGTAATCTAACCTGCTGGAGATAAAAGCATGAATAAGTTTCTCTAAGTCTGGTTGAGACATTATTCCTTTGACTCTGGAAATATTTTTAAGGTGATAAAATGCAGATGATGTAATTGACTTAATGTGACTCTGGAAATTCAAGTCTGAGTCCATGATGCCCCCTAGATTTCTAACCTGGTTTTTAGATTTTAGAGAAAGAGACTCGAGGTGACTGCTGACATTTTCTCTTTGTTTCTGTGGTCCAAAGATAATTATTTCAGTCTTGTTTCTGTTCAGTTGGAGAAAATTATTTTGCATCCACACATCAATCTGTTCGATGCAGTGACACAATGAATGGATTGGTCCATTTTCACCTGCTGTGAGTGAAATGTAAATCTGAGTGTCATCTGCATAATTATGGTAGGATATGTCACAGCTGCGTATTAACTGGCCTAAAGGAAGCATGTAAAGATTGAATAATAGAGGTCCCAAGATAGACCCCTGTGGAACCCCACATGTCAGGGCCATTTGGTCTGATACACAGTTACCAACCGAAACAAAGTACTTCCTGTCTTCAAGATAGGACTGAAACCATTTAAGAGCAGTTCCAGAGATACCTATCCATTCCTCTAATCTTTGTGACAGGATTTCATGGTCCACTGTATCAAACGCAGCACTCAAGTCCAACAGAACTAAGACAGAGACTTTGGATGTCATTTGTGACTTTGATAAGTGCAGTCTCAGTGCTGTGATGGGGCCTAAAACATGGCTGAAAAAGATCAAAGCAGTTGTTAAGCAATAGCAAGTCATTAAGTTGCTGATATACAACTTTTTCGATGACTTTCCCTAAAAATGGCAGGTTTGATATTATGTTTTTTGTGCTCTGGAAATTCCAGTTTGTGTCAAATCACTTTTTTTTTTTTTTACTACATTGCAGGCCTTCAGATGTTGGGCTGCTGGCTGTAACTGCTAACAATATTATCACAATAAACAAGGTGGGTTTATGATAAGGTTACTGTGATGAATGCTATCACACTTGTAATTTTACGTTCCTCTAACTGAGTTTGTTTTTGTGTTCGTATTGAAAAGGACCAAAATGTGTTTGACTCGAAGAAAAAGGTGAAACTCACAAATGCAGAGGGCGTTGAATACAAACTGGCAAAAAAACAGCTGCAAGCCATAGAGATTAACAAAGCCCTTCTGGCCATGTACACAAATCAGGTACTGTTAAAAAACTCGTACATTGTTAATTACCTACAGTTATATTACTCTCTGTTACTGATTTACATTGTTTTTAATTAAGGCTGACCAGTGCAGGAAACTGTCGTCCAATCTTCAGTCTCAGAATCCCGGACATCCTCGACCGGTTCTCATCCGGGTTGCTCAGCTGTCCAGAGAGAAACAGCACAGCAAGGCTATAGAGCTACTACAGGTAAAAGTCCCAGAAACCATGTATTTAAATGACCATGGGATGTTTACTGTTTTGAAGGGTGCCATGTTAGAACTCTGCATTAAAGCTCGGATATGCGATTGTTTGCTAACTGTTAATACTTTTTTATGCTTCAGCAATTTTCGGAACAACATCCAGAAAGTGCATCAGGCATCAAATTGACAATGGCACAACTCTACTTAGTTCAAGGTAGTGACGCAGACTATGTTAATTTGTCCTTGTTTTAACATTTTAAATAGTTTGTGACCAAATCCGAAAACATAAACCCACTCCGTCTTCAGGTCATGTGACAAAAGCCTGTGATGTTCTTAAGTCTATTGAAGAGTTAAAGCACAAACCAGGAATGGTAAGATTTGTAACTTGCACTTTAGTATCTTAAAACCACCCAGTTGTAATTCCCATCAGTTGATAACATTTGGTTGCCCCTCAGGTATCAGCTCTGGTTACAATGTATTCCCATGAAGAGGACATTGATGGTGCTATAGATGTTTTCAAACAAGCTATCGAGCACTACCAGTCTGACCAGGTTTGTGTCCCATTTTGTTTTTTCAATTATCTACATTTTTCCCCTAATCATTTTCAGATGAACTTCTTGGGACAAATACATTTTTTTCTTTGAATTGGGTGGCCTTTTCTACCTCAACAGCCTGGTTCTGCAATACACTTGGCTCTTGTACGTGAAGCTGCCAATTTCAAACTGAAGTACGGAAGGAAAAAAGAAGCAATTAGTGATTTAGAGCAATTGTGGAAGTAAGTACAGCTTTTACCTAAGAAAGTGATGTTGCAGGTAGCAATTTTGTCAGCAACTGTCATGGATTAACTGTTTGGAATTGATCTTTTGTTTTACCATCAGACAAAACCCCAAGGACATTCACACTTTGGCACAACTCATCTCTGCATATTCCCTAGTGGATACAGACAAAGCCAAATCGTATCCCTTACAACAAATCGCATTCATAATTCAGCTGCAATGTTAGTGTAAACAGTATGCCCTTAACAGTTTGCTCCAGCCTCAGCAAGCATCTCCCCTCTGCAGACGCGATGTCCTTTAAAGTGGATGTGGATGAACTGGAGAACTCCCATGGAGCCACAAACGTCAGAAAAAAAGCTGCTAAGGTCGCAGGAGAAAACCTTCCTAAAGAACAAGGGTAAAACTTTACTTTGCAACATTTTACTCTATAATTCAATTAATATCTTTTATGCTAATAATGTTGTCTTTACAGCCAAGGAGATATCAAAAAGAAGAAGAAGAAAAAGAAAGGTAGATTTAAACTTTTACTTCGTATTGGAAACCTAAAGTAAACCATAACTTCCTGTCATAGTTGCATCTTTAAACTAAACAGTTGTCAGGCTGACTGGCTTGCTTTTGTTTGCACTTTGAACAGGTAAGCTTCCAAAGAACTGCGACCCTAAAGCAACCCCAGACCCTGAAAGGTGGCTGCCAATGAAAGAGCGCTCTTACTACAGAGGCAAGAAGAAGGGAAAGAAGAAGGAGCAAATTGGAAAAGGCACCCAAGGAGCAACGGCTGGAGGTTCAGCTGAGCTGTAAGTAATTTCATAAAGTAAAGCACCTGTGATTGCTGCTGCTGGACAAATAAAGCCCATGCGTATAAAGCAGTGTTTGAAATTTCTACAGAAATAAAATGATGGGGGGGTATTGCTCTTTTTTTTAATTGTAGAAAAATTTGTTTTTTTTCTTGGCAAACAACCACTACATTTCTCAAACCTTTAGATGTGTGGGCTGTAAAGATGAAGAAAGCAGTGAATGACTAAACTGCTTTAGCCGATATGTTC
This sequence comes from Neodontobutis hainanensis, assembly GCA_024349245.1. Lineage (NCBI taxonomy): Eukaryota > Metazoa > Chordata > Actinopteri > Gobiiformes > Odontobutidae > Neodontobutis > Neodontobutis hainanensis. The sequence continues at coordinate 2,116,701 of JALDNG010000027.1, forward strand.
CTAACAACAAAAATATGATTGCTTGTTTGTAAAGAGTGGAATTACTCTAAACTACTGCACTCACATTATCTTTTACAGTGATGCTAGCAAGACCGTCAGTAGCCCCCCTACGTCCCCCAGGCCAGGATCTGCATCAGGCTCATCTTCAGCTGCTGCCAGTAATGTTGTCCCTCCACGGCAACAGAAACCTGCAGCATCAGGGGCCACACGCAAAAAGGCACCACAGAAAAAGAAGAAAGGAGGAAAAGGAGGCTGGTAGTACATGGGACTAAATGACATCACAAGGATAAAGTGACATCTGACCGACAAATCCTGAGATTTCCTTTTTAAAGTTATGTTTTTTTTTCTATTTTTATGGCCATTTAAATTGCAGGAACGGAACCCCATATTTTTTGTGTTTTCAATGCAACAGTAGAGAAGGAGGACATGTTGTTACCAGAAATGCTCCAACTTCTTAATTAACCCTTAAAGAACTTTTGTTTCTCTGCAAAAGCCAAGTGGGATTAGTTTGAGTGACCTATATCCTACCCTTGAACTAACATTGATCAAATCACTGCAGTATTGCACAACTCAAGACTATAGTGGTCTAACTGACAGTACTCTTGTAAGTGTTTATCATTTTCAAGTTTTTAATTATGACCTTCTTAGGTCATGGTCAAAGAAACAAAATTGTATGTCCAAGTTTCTGTGTGTGGTTTCAGTCAAAATGTGCATATATTTTATTTAAACACATTTTGGTCTCCTGGTATCTCAAAACTTAACCAGTTATAAAAATGAGTGTGTGCATATTTAATGTGGATATCAATGCGATTATTACATAAATTTATGAAAGACCCCTGCAGTTTTTGCAGGTAGCTAAAACCGAAGTAGAATTTATTATTTCACTGCTTCTATCAGGATGTCATTTTGTTACTCCATGTCATCTTTAATATCAAATTTGGTTTAAATTCAAACAAACAAAAAAAGAATTAAATTGTTGACTTGTTAAAAGCATGTTTTGTTAACAATATTCTGGCCAAACATGTCTCATTTTGTTAAGTCTTAATAAAAATCTTGGAATCTCTTTGGTGAATGATAATTTATTTTAATGTTTTATTTCAATGTAATTCAAATGACAGTGCTAAACAGGGGCTTTAATGGCTTTATTAACATTTTTATATTACATTTATATTTAATATTTTTGAGTAATAGTAAGTAGCCTTAAGCATAACTTATTTTTCTTCAAAGGGACTGGCTACACGTACAGTTATTTTTATAAACCCAATCTTTTCAATGCGTCTGTGCCATTTTCTTCCACCCGGCAAGAAAATTATCCGAGCTTTTCGGCTTTTACTGCATTGTAAAACAATGGTTTTCAGACAGCATAAACGGACATTTTAATCAAAAAAAGGAACTATCATGTCAGAAATATATTCTGGTGCTAAACCATTTAGAGACTTGTAAACCAGCAGTGCTGTTGTAAAGACTTTTCTCTGAGCAACTAAAGCCAGTGCAGAGATTTTAAAACTGGACTGATGTGGTTGTACTTCCTGGTGTTAGTTAAACCCGAGCAGCAGCGTTCTGAATAAGCTGCAGCTGTTTTAACCCTCGTTTTGAGAGACCAGTGAGCAGGCCGTTACAGTAATCTAACCTGCTGGAGATAAAAGCATGAATAAGTTTCTCTAAGTCTGGTTGAGACATTATCCCTTTGACGTTGGACATGTTTTTTACGGTGATAAAATGCAGATGATGTAATTGACTTAATGTGACTGTGGAAATTCATGTCTGAGTCCATGTTGACCCCTAGATTCCTAACCTTCTTCCTTGTTCTTCGAGCAAATAGGACACGCGAGTTTGAGCATGCGTGTAAACAACTACAACAAACGCAGCAGCTGTGAACCGGGTTTATTACGCTGATTAAACGATTAGAAATGGTTCGGAACTTCAGAGGCACCGCCCACCTGTGCATTTTACGTCCATTTAGCCACACAGCCTCACCTGTCCAAGTGCGTAGTGCACGGCACGCCGCTGTCTATGTGAGATAAATTCATCGATTGTTTATATAGGCTTTAATTCTGCGGAAGACAGGATGCCTCGCAGGTGGCCTTCTTTCTCTGAGTTTTTCTACATTCCATTCACTGAGGACGTGGAGGAGCTGCTGGCACGTTTCCAACACACTGACTCCGTCAGGTATGAGGTGTTTTCGTCCATTTGGAGGGACATGGCCTTCTCAGAAATCTTCTACGGGTTGCCCATTGTGAGTGAGATGAGAAGATTCTGCAAGATAACTTTAGCCACTGCAGTCAAGTACTTCCTTCCTCCATACAGTTACCAAATCCGTGTGGGAGGTTTATACTTGATGTATGGACTTTATCACACCCAGCTTGCCATATCACCAGAGAATATTCGTGTTGCTTTAAAGGACTGGAGTCATGTGGAGAAGTTTCTCAAAGACTCTGTTCACTCTGGGCACTATGATGTCATTTACATTTATCAGAAGCTTATAGCAATGAAAGCTATACACTACACTGCCATGCCCCACATTTTAGCTTTTCAGAAACACAAGAACCCAAAGAAAGACTCTTTATGTGTGGAGTTTATTGGAAGGAGCACAACAGTCCAGGACCTCCTTTCAGCAGACATTTTGGACGAGATGACCAACATCCAGAATCACTATGAGAAGATAAAAGCAGGTGTGGCAGGGGTCCACTTACAAGCATCCATGACCCATCGAGACTTTGTCACAAACCTTAAAGACTGCATGTCAGAGTTTATTGTCTGGCAGAGCAAGACGTTCTCAAAGAACAAAAGAATAAATGAAGAAGATGATGATGAGGAAGAGAAGGCAGTAGAGACGGAGTGTGCAAGCCGCAGGGCCCAACTCCTGTCCTCCATTAAACAGAAAAGCTACCGTAACTTTCAAGAGGCGTCTAAAGCACGAAGACACCGCCAGGTTGAGGTGGTGAGTGACACCCACTCCGAGCCTGAAGACCAGAAGGCAGCCACTAGACGCAAGAGGCCCGCCTCCTTGTTTAGGCGCACAAAGAATAAACTTGGGGTGTCCCTGACCAAGAAGAAGTTTAATAACTGGCTCCTGACCATTCCAGAGGGCGTGCCAGAGGATCGTGCTCTCCAATCTATGATGATTCCTGGATGAGCATTTTTTTTTGTTTGTTTGTTTTATTCTAGCAGCATATGCCCTAGTAACAGGTATGTATTATATGCCAAATTTCAGTTAATCCTCACACAGTAGATACTCAGACTTATGTCTTTCTCAATAAAGTGGATATGATTTAATGTATGTAGTAGTAGTAGTACCATTTTACTCCTCAGTTACATAAAAGGGACACTTTTGAGTATATTTATCAGCGAATCACAGCTTACCGTTAAAGTATGCTAAACCTATGAGCGTTTATTCAAAGGCACAATATGAAATTCCTCATATTGTGTCATTAAGTTCATGACACCATTGCTTGTCAATTTCTGCCAGGTTCATTATAGAGTTTACCATGTTAGAGTCACCGAAAAACATTGCAATTTGACTTTATGAATTTTGTCACAAGGTGTTTCTGAGCCGTAATCTTTTTCCCTCTAAGATGCTATTTTTCTTAAAGCTGACGACTTAGTTGACTCTGCACCTTTTTTTTTTTTTTTTTACAATAAATTACAATAAAATTATTTTAAATAAATGCATTTGTCCACAGAATTAGTTTGACGTTGTTTTGTAATAAAAAAAAAAGAATAATATAACAATTAAAATGATATATATATCATTTTAATTGTTATATTATTCTTTTTTATATCTCTTCAAATTTGATAAGAAGCGCCCTCTGGTTGTTTCTTCATTGCGCTACATCAACAAAAGGCTGCACACGCTAGGCCGGAAATAGAGCTCGGGAGAGTTTATGGGAACTTCCTGTCTCTTCATCCACTTGTTGAAGAAAGGAAGCAGAGCCACTTCAAAAGCAAACTTTTTACCAATCTTCAAAAAACAGATGGAAGTGTTAAAGTAAAAGATAAACAAAGCCGGGTTTAGCGCCATGGTTGGTTTGAGAGGAGCAAGCGTTATCGGCGCTACGGTGGCCCTTGCTGGGGGTGTGGCGTATTTTGTTTGGAATTATTTATCCCCGACGGAAACGCCAAAGCCACCTGAGAAAAAAACTGCAGAGAAGTCTGTAGAAAGTGACCGAGAAAACGAAGCAGGAGAAGATGTGAAAAGTGAAAACTTGGTGTTGGTCGCTGCTGCCCTTCGTGTAGCGGCAACAGAGGCGGAGGAACCGTCAGTAGCAGCGGTAGGGTCACTCAGGACTATAATCATGCAGGATTTTCCAGTAACAGTTAAATAAGCTCTCACAAAATATAACCCTTTTCGTATTCTACTTTTCATTAACACGCTAAATTATAAACAAAGTATCGGTAAACAAAGTACTCCCAGCTTGTATTTTACATTTACATTTAGTCATTTAAACGCTTTTATCCAAAGTGACTTACGAGTAAGGAAAACAATGGAAGCAATTTTAACAATACAACAAAAAGCATAAGTGCACCAAAATCGAATCAATTAAAACCCATCACAGTATACAAAGCTAAGGATAGAAAATAATTTATTTATTTTTTTAAATAGAGAAGGAATCAATAGAAAGGAAGTAGAATTCAGTGTTTGTCAGTCCAGTGTTGATGGAAGAGATGTGTTTTCAAGCGTTTTTTTAAACGGTGTAACCTAATGAAGAAAGGAGTTACGTGCGCTCTCTTCGGTTCTTTAAAGACCACTCTTGCTGCTGCATTCTGAATCAGCTGCAGAGGTTTGGTTGTGCAGGCAGGGAGTCCAGCCAGTAGCACATTGCAATAATCCAGTTTGGACAAGACCCTGGACTAGGATTTGCTCAGAGTGCGCTGATAGGAAAGGTCTAATTTTCCTAACGTTGTAGTGAATGAATCTACAGGACCATGTGGTGCTGGCAATATGACTTGTGAAGTTTAGTTGATCATCAATTACCACTCCCAGATATCTGGCAGTGCTGGACGGTGTAATGGTTGTTGAACCTAGTTGAATGAAGCGGGTTGTGGCGGGTCTTTGGGTTGGCCAGAATCACAAGCAGTTCTGTTTTTGCAAGGTTCAGCTGCAGGTGATGGTCTTTCATCCAAAGTGAGATGTCACTCAGGCATGCCGAGACGCGATCAGAGACCGTCGAGATAGGAAAAGCCATGCTTCTGAATGACAAAGCCAGAGACTCGGAGACCTCGTTTCTCCAGGATACTCTGAATGACCTATCTGAGAAGTGAACAATTGCAATTTCATTCCAGAAACACCCATTGCACTGAGAGAACACAGGAGGATTTGATGATTAAAAGTGTCAAAAGCAGCAGACAGAACCAGTAAGATGAGTACAGATGACTTGGATGTTGCCTTTGCCAGTCTCAGGGCTTCGATGACTGAGAGCAGTGCAGTTTTGGTGGAACTTTACGATTACCCTCATTTGTTTATTGATGGGACGTTTAGTGTAGTTCTCAACCAATCACAGCTCACAGAAGGAAAGAAAATACAGCAAAGGTATATGTCAGGACTGAGCTAGAATACCTTCAAAAGCCTGAGTAAACCTTGATTTAAGAGAGACAATTGGGAACGGGGAATTCACTTCAATCCTGTGTAGTATACTTTAAAGTAGACAAGTTAACTCGAAATGCCTTTGGTTAAATATAAAATTGAAGAACTAGTGTTGAATGCAGTTCTAGCTAATCTACAACCCACAAATTACATATAAAATCAGACCTTCACCAGAACTTGTTGACCAAATAAATAAATACATCTAACCGCTTGTTTACTTGTGTCTGTGTGTTGTAGCCTGAGACCACAAAGCCACCTAGGACACAGGTTCTTGTCCTGGGTCTGGATGGAGCTGGAAAGACCAGCCTCTTGCGTTCTTTTACCAACAGCCGGTCGGAACAGGAGACACAACCCACTCAAGGTTTCAACGCAGTGTCCATTAACAGAGAGGACGTGTGCATTGAATTCCTAGAAAGTAAGTCAAGGACTCACATACGACCAGAAGAAAAATGTAGCTAGTTATATTAAGATCAGTAAGAGATCAGTGTTGTTTAAGTAAATCTGTTGTGTCTGTCAGTTGGAGGAAGTGAGGAGCTGCGACAGTATTGGCGGAAGTACATGCCCAAGGCCTTGATGTTGGTGTTTGTAGTTGACTCCTCAAACTCACAGCTCTTTCCACTTGCTAAAACACACCTACATGAGCTTCTGGTGTCTGACCCTCAGCTGCCTTTGATGGTACTGGCCAACAAGCAGGTGTGTATGACAGTGCAGTTGTTGTATTGTATTATAAACTAACTTATTTGTGGATTTTTGCTGATTTATGATCTGTACATATGCATTGCAGGACCAAGCTGGTGCCTGTAACATTACTGACCTACACGAAGCTCTGTCTCTAGCTGAGGTGGGAGATCGGAAGCTGTTTGTCATTGGTACCTACGTGAACAGTGAAGTGGAGGAGCCAAGCTCAGGGGTTGAGGATGCACTAGCGATCATAATCCAAACTATCCAAATTGGGAGTGAGCCCAGATAAAACCACACTGCCCTTTGTGACATCCTGTTTTTGTTTTCACTCCATCTTTAGTTTGATAGCATTAAGATTAGCACTTTTCATTTTTACTACTTTGGAAAGCTTGAAAAGTAATTTATTTGCTATTGTGTGTGTCGTGTTGGTTGAAAATTGTGCTTTAATTGTTTTGATTTGTTTCATTGGTCTTAGCTTCCCATCTCTGGGATGAATACATTTCCTGGTTTGCTGTGAAATGTGTGAAATCCTATCCAGTCTGGGAAAGATTTAGAACACTATAAAGAACTTAATGCTTAAATAAACAACTTTTTAGAGCATCTTTGGTGTGCAGTGATTTCTATTCATTTCTGTCTAGTTTCAATACTTAAATTTTTGTTTTGAGACAGTAAAGTGTACTCCGCAGGCTTGCCAACAGCATTGCACTGATACTGCTTTGATGGAGACATTTATCAAACCCATTTTGCAAAAAACACAAATTTATCAAGCAATGGTTAAATAAAATAATTTTTCTGAGGTTTAGCTTGAAATGAAAAATTCAATGGTGTATAGATGTTGCCATTTTTGCCTTACTGATAGTATTTTTAGTTTTCATTTCCTTTTTTTATTTATTCACTTCTTAAAATCTAAAAAGCATGTGTTATACTAAAATACATTTAATTTCCTCCCATCTAATCACCTGATTACATAATATGAAATGAAGAATTCTATTTATTTATCATGACACATATATACATTTATTTAACATAAATTCAAAGTGGAACCACAAATAAAAAGAACTGATGCAGCTGCTAGATCTTGTAATAACCACATGGTGTCCCCTTGGAAAAAAAAAAAAAAGAATATTATTAATTTAGGTTGAACCATGCACAGTAAATACAGTGCTAGCTGATTAATACTCACATGCTGGATTATTGCAGACCATTTCTCTCTTTGTACTCATGTATGTCTGTTCTATGCTGTTTGAAAAGCTGTAAGAAAACAGATGTTTGTGTCGTTTTAATTAATCAAACCCTAAACCATAGGAACTCACACTGTACATTTTCAATAGTTTGTATTTACCAGTCCCCATAGGAATACTGTCGAACCAAAGGCGAGACCCACTCTGAACCAGTTTGGTTTAGAAATGTCAGGCTTAGAGCTGGTAAACATGGACCTAGAGGCAACTGCAAGTATAAAGACACACAACCATCTAAATTAGACATACAGCGAGTTACACTGGCAAATGAGATTCTGTCATTGGTTATCTTTGACAAATCAATTTGTCAAAGAAGCCATGACTATCAAATCACCTAAATAATTTATCCTGTAGCCACTCATGCAAAGCTTTAGTACTAAGTGTGTTTCAGAAATAATTAATGTCACAACAATGGTAGAAAAGTAAAGTTGAATAGTGGCTTATACAAGTAACGCGAAAGTCTGATGGCTGTAATGAGCGTTAAAGCTAGGCTAAGCTAAGGTCAGGCTTCAAAACAAACATCAGTGACAAAATAAATGGCAGGTGTTTAGAAATAATAAACACTAATATGTTGTCTATGTGTTATCGTCTCACCTGTGCTATTGGGAATACCTCGCAAAAATAACCGGTTGAATGTCATTTTGCCACAGTACAGCAGCTTTAGCCCCATCTGTCACAGCGGTGGGTTGAGCGTGTTCTTCTTCTTCTCTTAAACTGGCAGTTGTATCCAGCTTAATAGCGCAATACCGCCACCTTGTGCAGTGCACCTAGATTGTCAACTACTTGCTCCACAATCAACTGCAAATCCCACAAGTCTTATTGAAATCTATTATTTCGCCCTCATTTATCATTCTTTTACGTAAGCTCGTTTTCCTTTTTTTGCGGTATCTGATGCTTTACTGACAAACCGAAAGAGAACGCTTAGCATATGTGACACGCAGACTCAGAGAGCAGGCTAGGGTGACCCGGAGGAGAAGCACAGCGGCCATTTTGCTCGGAAGGGGGCCTCGGCTTCAACACGTGAGAGGTAGAAGCCTGACAAGACTGAAACTGTCCAGCATCTCAGCCTCCGAAAGGATATTATTCATGTGTTAAACTACAGAGCCATAGGAAACCAACAATGCCCGCAATTACCCTGCCGCCGAAGGAGAATGCGCTCTTTAAGAGAATATTGGTAGGCTAAACATTGTACATGACGTTAGCTAATGCTAGTTTATAGCCGACAGATCTAGCAGCCAGGTTGGCTGGAGGTTAGCCATTTAAGGAATGCACCGCAAATACTGAAATTGTGTCGTCATAAAGTAATTAACAACATCAAGTTATGTAGTAAATAAACGTACCTTATGCTGGAGACCCATCATGTGGTGTGTAGCTGCAATAGTTTGGTCATGCTGCAAATTTTGAGTGTCAGTAACTAAAGTACCTGACACATGACAGCTATCATGTCTTGTCCCACGCTGAGCTCTCAATGTAACAAGTTATTGTTGTAGTTAAAATTCATATCCGAGTCTGATAACTTTATATCCACTCACACTTTAATAAAGTTTGTCAACATGAAGTGTATGTGTTTGCTTTGAATACTTTGTAACTATATGAACGTATCCCTCATGTAATGCCGGCTTTCCGTAAGACATTTGGGGTGGTCTCTCATAATACTTGTATATACCCGAAGAGCAGGTTCAAGTATATTGTCATATTATTAAAATAATATGGTTATTTTATTATAGTATTTTAATATACTAGCTATATTTAAAATTGCCACATTTTAAAGCTGTTAGCTTAAATGTTGTGTGTGTGATGTGCATGTGTGATAGTGACCTAAAGCTATTATTTGTTTAACTGTTTGTGTTGCTGTTAAAGCAAGAGTTACAATGTCAACTTTGTTGCAGAGGTGTTATGAGCACAAACAGTACAGAAATGGGCTGAAGTTCTGCAAGCAGATCCTGAGCAACACAAAGTTTGCAGAGCATGGGGGTAAGAGTAATGCTTTTATTACCAGGTTAAGTACAAAGTAATACTACTTAAATGGGGGACCTAGTTGCTCTGTACTATTGGTTTCTTTAATTGAGGACAAATACCAGTAAAGACTTGGATTCTCTTTAGTGCCACTCTATAGTCCTATCACTTTTAGAGGTGTGTAATGAGATGCAGATGATAAAAAGCATTAGGAATGTACAGACCCCTGGAGCTACAATGCATATTTCCTTCTGTCCTCTTTTGGCTAGTCAATGCTTGTATACATTTTACTGAGATCATTCTTAACTTATTGTGAATTAAAAGTGCAACAGATTTACATCTAACAGTTTTCCTTTTTATTATGTTTGATTAGACAGAAAGCCCTTATTTGAATATCATATCTGTGTACAACCTTTTTATTGTGATGAATGGCAGTAGATGTGTGATTGATGATTGAGCTCGTAAAGTCATACATTTTTATATGCTTTGTGCACAACCAGAATCTGTGGTCACATACACCAAATTGTAATACATGCGAGGAATTCTGAAGACATCCAAACTGGGTTGTTTATCAACAGTTCAAGTAGTAACTGAGCATATTCTGATGTGCTTTTTATGTTACACAACACAAGGTTACTTCTCTGCAGAATTAGGATAATATGACATCATAACAATATTATGCTTTATGTTTCAGAGACACTGGCCATGAAAGGTTTAACCTTAAACTGTTTAGGAAAGAAAGAGGAGGCCTATGAGTTGGTGCGAAGAGGTTTACGTAATGACCTCAAGAGCCATGTCTGTATCCTTTTATTAGTGCCACTGTAATCAACTCAACACTTGTGCATTTTGTTACACTGTTTGCTGTTATTTTGTTGTTTTTCCTGAACTAACTCATCTTTGAAGGCTGGCACGTTTATGGCCTGCTGCAGCGTTCAGATAAAAAGTATGACGAGGCGATCAAATGTTACCGCAATGCCCTAAAGTGGGACAAGGACAACTTGCAGATCCTCAGAGACCTGTCCCTCCTGCAGATCCAGATGAGAGATTTGGAAGGATACAGGGTGAGCTGACCACAGATGGCATGGCCTTTAACGTCAGACTAGATCAGAGGGTGACTCAAACTAAATTCAAAGTTATTCCTGACAGTTGTGTGTGATCCCTTACTGCTACAGGAAACTCGATACCAGCTGCTGCAGCTGCGTCCAGCCCAAAGAGCTTCATGGATCGGCTATGCTGTAGCTTATCATCTGCTTGAGGACTTTGAGATGGCTGCTAAAATAGTGGAAGAGTTCCGAAAAACGCAACAGGTACGCTCAGTACTAAGAGATTAACAATTCATTGTGTATCTTAAAAAGCCATAAGACTTGTAATTTTATTTTATTCAGAGTCAGGGGTTTTCTTTCTGTTTTGCTATGTTCTGTGAGCAAGGAACACATCTTTGAGTAGAATTAGTTTTTCAACACTTTGCTTTTAAATTTTTACAGACATCTCCAGACAAGGTGGACTATGAGTACAGCGAGCTGCTTCTGTATCAGAACCAGGTTCTGAGGGAGGCAGGCCTGTACAAGGAGGCTCTTGAGCACCTCAATAATTATGAGAAACAAATCTGCGATAAACTGGCTGTGGAGGAGACCAGAGGTGAGGACACGCTGGTTGGTTTGCCTGGTGGATGTTTTCATTGTGTGCATCTCACTGACACCAAACTGAGAAATAGCAGATTAATCAAAGGCATGTGTAACTGGAGCTGCTGTTTGTAGGAGAGGTGCTGCTCAAGCTGGAAAGGCCTGAGGAGGCTTTGGAGGTGTACAAGAGACTCCAGGACCGGAACCCTGAGAACTGGGCCTACTATCAGGGCCTGGAAAAGTCTTTAAAGCCAGGTTAGCACTTTTCTTGAGCTTAAAGACTATTCACAATTATAAGTGAACATCATGCGTTGGACCAGAAAGACTTGTGAGTATGAGGAATTTTATGCCCATTTTTGTTTTTTTGCCACACAGGCAGTATAGAAGAGCGTTTTAAGATTTATGAAGAAACCTGGGTAAAGTTTCCGAAAGGTTTGGTCCCCCGAAGACTTCCTCTTAGTTTCCTCACAGGTACAAGCTGAAATCATACATTTATAGTAATCATAACACAAATATTGCAAATATAACCTTTTGTCTGGTCAATACTTTATACTGTTCTTTTATTATTTTTTGCGTATGTGTGCTGCTCTGCCAGGGGAGAAATTCCGTGAGTGTCTGGACAGTTACCTGAGGATGAACTTCAGTAAAGGCTGCCCTCCTGTCTTCACTACTCTAAAATCCCTTTACACTGATAAAGACAAGGTCAGCAGGTCACTGTTAACAGCATCATGAAATAATTATCTCACCAAATTACATTCTAAAGGGTTGCTTTCTTCTCATTCAGGTTTCAATTATTGAAGAACTAGTAGTTGGATATGAGACGACTTTAAAAAGCTGTCGAATGTTTAACAAGAATGGTAGGTGCTGCTTTTTGAGTAGATTTAGCAACACTAAAGTCTGGTCATGTTGTGCTTTGACTCAGAAATATTTTTTGTCCAGATGATGGGAAGGAGGAGCCTCCGACCACTCTCCTGTGGGTACAGTATTTTCTAGCACAGCACTTTGACTTTGTGGGTCAGTCCAGTGTGGCTTTGGAGTACATCAACACTGCCATAGACAGCACGCCCACACTCATCGAGCTTTTCCTTATTAAAGCCAAGATCTACAAGGTTTATATCTGTTCACTGAGTACATTTTCTTTGTTTTTATGTGACTGGACTCTCATTATTGAGCTTAATCCCTTCAGCATGCAGGCAACATTAAAGAAGCAGCTCGATGGATGGATGAGGCCCAGGCCCTGGACACTGCCGACCGCTTCATCAATTCAAAATGTGCCAAGTACATGTTAAAGGCTGGCCTCATTAAAGAAGCAGAGGAGATGTGCTCAAAGTTCACAAGGGTAAGGGGAACTTATAGGAAATTGGCAGGTGCATTGAGGTGGTGCTATAAATGTCACTTTATTTTTGTCAGGAGGGGACTTCGGCAGTAGAGAACCTGAATGAGATGCAGTGTATGTGGTTCCAGACAGAATGTGCTTTGGCTTATAAGGACATGAACAAGCTTGGAGAAGCTCTGAAAAAGTGTCATGAGATTGAGAGGGTAAGTTTGTGTAGCTAGATGACTGATGTTTGTTGCATGTTAAGGCTACGCTAAGCTGCACCATAGATGTTAGAAATACACAATTAATAAATTGTGCCACAAATTATTACCATATTTAGGGACAGAGAAAGGTTGGAGATGCATAAAGCATGAATATCACAAAGTTACTGTGGCTACTAAACGATATTGTGAACTAACTAAAAGTAATACTGAACTGATTTAGTAGAATACATAAAGATGAACTTTTACTTCTATGTAGAGACATTTCTGTTTAATGTACTTTGTGTGCTCCACTGGCAGGAGATTTGTACATTTAATACTGATCCCCGATTGCTCTCCTCAGCATTTTGTGGAGATCACAGATGATCAGTTTGACTTCCACACTTACTGCATGAGGAAGATGACGCTGCGATCCTACGTAGACCTGCTGAAGCTGGAGGACGTCCTGCGGCAGCATCCGTTTTACTACAAAGCGGCTCGCACCGCCATTCAGATCTACCTGGCCCTGCACGACAAACCTCTGACCGACGACAACAAGGAGAGCCAGGCAGACACAGGTGTGTGCTCAACAATAAATTGTTTAAATCAGCATTGTGTGTGACTTATAATTTTTTTTTTTTTCTTCTAATAAACATTTTTCTCTGTACACTTTGTAGAGAATCTGACAGACAAGGAGCTTAAGAAGCTGCGCAATAAACAACGAAGAGCTCAAAAGAAGGCACAGCTAGAGGAGGAGAAGAAGAATGCTGAAAAAGAAAAATTGCTAAAGAACCAGAAGAAGAAAAAAGAGGATGACGATGAGGAGATAGGTGGTCCCAAGGAGGAGCTAATACCAGAGAAACTGACTAAGGTCTGCAAGAGGACAACTCTTCTTTTAGCTTTGGTATGAATATAAACAATCTTACCTGTTTAACATTCTTTTTTCCATCAGCCCGAAAACCCTCTGGAGGAGGCTGTCAAGTTCCTGATCCCTCTGAAGAACCTAGTACGCAACCAGATTGAGACACACCTCCTGGCCTTCGAGATCTACTTCAGAAAAGGTTGCACTGAGTTTGCAGATTGTTTTATTGCTAACACTTTTCAATAAAGTTAAATGTCAGAGTTTGAAGTCATACCTATATTTCATAAATCTAAGGAAGCATATTAATAGTTACGGCTTAGAGGGTTTGGCAAATTCAAGGGTAGTGTATCATTTAATATGAAGTTCTTTTTCTATTTAACTACAGTGTTAATTTATGTACTTCCTCACTCAGTATCAGTCTGACCTCTGTGCCCTCCAGATAAGTACCTGTTAATGCTGCAGTCAATAAAGAGAGCCATGGCCATAGAGCCTGCAAACCCGTGGCTGCACCAGTGTTTAGTTCGCTTCTTTAAAGGAGGTGAGTAGAACTTTGACTATAAAGTTTTGATGCTCTCTGAAGACAAAGGTGTGACACGCTGTATTTATGCGTTCAGTTAATGACAATGCCGACTTGGCGGAGCCGGTGAGGACAGTACTGAGGCAGGAAATCTCCAGACTTTTCGGCGAGAGTAACCCACAGAGCTTCAACAAGAACTACCTGAGCCAACACTCCAACTCTATCCCACATCGACTGGCTGGTACGTACACACACAAGTGCAAGTGCTTGGTCCTTTCTTTGTTTTAGAATTTAACCAAGGTGTTTTATTGGTTTCTTTTCCGTTTTCTCAGCTGCTAAAATGATGGTCTACCTGGAGCCCTCTGCCGATAAGATGGCCTGTGAGATTGCCACAGCCCTGGACAAGTCACTGACTGGAAGCAGCATCCAGGTCTGTAAATGACTTTTAACTACAATGATGCATGGATAATTGACTTATTGTTGTGACCATGTCCCAGAGTTGGACACTGTAAACAAATAAGAAAAGACGAGTGCCTTTGCTCTTGCCTCAGACAAAGACAGTTTGAGTGTAATTCGACTAAGCTGTGCATGTTAACTTAGTGACTGATGGTGACTGTGCAACATGTTTGTCTCTTTTAGATCTGTACTGAAGTTCTCGAGGCTCTGCGTAACGGGCAGCTAGGGGAGGGCCAACCGAAAGCAGCCGAGGCTTACCGCACTGCCTGCCAGAAGATCTACCCATACTGCCTGGCATTCATGCCTCCCGGTTACCAAGACAACAGTACCAAGATCAGTGCCAACGGCGACCTGTCAGCAGGAGAGCACGAGGAAATGACCAATGAAATGTGAGCACTGAAAGACAGGAGGAGGAGTTAGAGCAAAACGCATCGCCAGACGCCTTAGTCCGCCAACACCACCTGCCCTCTGACCCTGCCCTCCCCTCCAGAACCCGGGCTATGGCCACTGTGAGTCGCCCTGACATTGCACTGATCTGAACGGAACAAGCGCCACAGGAGACAGTACAGGGAGCTGGCACATGGAGCAGGATAATGCCCCGTTTTATTCTTTGAAACAATAAACAAGACCCTGTTACAGCTGTTCTGTAAGTAATTTATACAAACTGACAAATGGGTTAATAAAACAAATGTTTGCAAAACCAAACAGTACCATTTTGATGGTGTTGTGTTCCGAATATGAGCTGCTGTTTGCCAAAATAAAAACGCCCAAAAGGGCAGGATCAATGATTTTTTTTTTTTTTTTTTTTTTTTTTTTAAACGGAGCTTCTCCCAGAGCTCCCCATTGGGCCATCCGATGGTTCTGCTGCACCTCAATAGAACTATGGGCTGGAGACGCACACAAGACACCACTGAGCTCGAGCTTGATTTCGATCCTGATCCCTGGGGGTGAAAATGCAATAAGTTTTCACCGTGTACACAACAGTCTTTGTGCTGCTTGGGTTTTCTTTTAAAAGTAAGTTTATTAACCTGCAAGGAGTTCTGAATAAAACTGGGTTGACAACTGCTGTTGTTCTTTAATGCATTTATTTTAACAGTTGCCACAGAAATGACCAGTTCCGCACGTCACAGCTTTGAATGGGGTACTTTTTCAGCCACTGCTTTGGCACATCTAACCTTGTGTTTATTCAAAAAGGTGTGGTCTTGACTTAGATATGTGGTGATGAATTCTGGGAAATCTCTTTTTAGCACCACCTCTAGGAACATGTCCGCGGCTGTTTGTAACTGCAGTTTAGCCCTGTGAAAAAAATATATATATTATATATATATTTATTATCTTGTGGTACATTGTTTCTACCATTACTAGTTTTTTGCCAATAGGTGATATTGATATGTCTTCCTAGCGTTTAAATCAATATGGTAACTTAATTTGGTACCCAATGGGTAAAATTAAATGTTGCACTAGATTTTCTTGTAATGGTCTTATTTACAAAGGCCAAAAAATGCATAGAATCTTAAATTACCCCTTTGTCGAAATAATATTCAAGAATAGAAATTTCAAATGGACCCTATTTCTAAAATGTCATGTTTCACAGGGCTGCAACTATAATAAAGTAGTAGTTTACCTGATATTCCTGAACTTTACCAGGCCTACAAATATGTGTCTACCTTATTTGTGTTTTTATGGTCATGGTAGACTTACCCCCCAGTCTGGCAGAAGACGGCGAGCTCCATTATGACTTTATGAATGAGATCAGTCACCAGTCTCCTGTTCACCACCCGACGATCATCCTCAAGCTGAGTACGATGGCAAATCCACTGCCACACCTAAGGCAAGGCAAGGCAAGGCAATTTTATTTATATAGCACAATTCATACACTGGGTAACTCAAAGTGCTTTACAGAAATAAAAGACAATTTACAAGATTTATATTTGGAAACATAAGAAAGATTAAAAGCATTATAAAAGAAGAAGAGTGCAGATAAAAAAGAAAACATTTTAAGTTGTAGGCGGAGCTAAGAAATTCTGTTAATCATTTCTTCCAAGAATATTTTGCAGATAAATCATAGATAAAAGTTTACAGTAGGAGTTAAAATGTACACACCTGAGACCTTGATATCTCTGCTGTGGCTGAATCTTCCACTTGGCCTCGGAAGAAGAAATGGCCCTTTCCTTAGATACAAAGGAGGTTTGAGTGGTTTATGTCTAGTTAAAGAGTGAGGGAAAGTGAACTGATGCAACAATAAGCAAAAACTATACCTGACAGCCAAGCATTTATAAACAGAATCCCAACTGCAATGTTGTATTTCAGTCCATTTAAAGTGACTCCTCCCTACATACAAAAAGCACTACATCAAATTAGGAACATCTTTCTTAGAGCAACATTTGAAACTGGAAAATGCTTTTTATATTACGGACCGATGGCATAGACAGTAGGTCATCCTGAGTCACACTGACATCATTCCGAAGCTGGTGAAGCTGGTTTTTACCTTCAGTGTGGACTTTAAAAAGCTGTAGCAGAAAAAATAAATGGTCTTGTCTCATCATGTCCTTATGGGTAGTGGATTAGTACTTACTTGTTGCATAGGCTCAATCAAGTTATGGTCATACACCATAAAACCATCCACACCAGCCTTGATTTCCAGTAATTTAAGTCTTTGAGATGACATAGGAGAGATTTTTTAAGCTTATTCCATTCCACTTGGAAGATAACACTCAAATATGTAGTGTATGTAAGGGATTGGCTAATGTTTTTACCTGGTGACAGTAGCCAGCACTGTCTGGTAAGAGTCACTGTGTGTGTCCTGGGGCAGCAGCAGAGCGGCCATGCCTCCCGTGGCCAGAGCTCCACGGCGATGGCACGTCTGAACCAGCAGGTCCATGTAGCTGCGCAGAAAACGCTTCTCCATGTTGACGTACTTACTGCGGTCGGGCAACAAGAAATCCCCACGGTGACCTAAAGCCGGGGGGGTTAAAGGTTTTTCAAGACAAATAGGAAAGGTGTATTTGTCTCACCAAACTTATTGACAAATGAAGCTGAATAATCCCAGATTCCACAGTTGAGTCCTGCTGAATGGTCTCGCAGCTCATAGAGAATCTCCTCCATTTCGAATGAAGCTAATACATTTTCGATCAGCACTGTTGCTTTGATGCTGCCCAGTGGAAGTCCTAACTGCACAGACAAACGCTCAGAACATTCACTCAACGAGTCAGAACTTTAGTTTTTGCTCATATAAGCACAGGATATAGAATTATGCAAACCAAAAAACATATATCGACAGACCTTATTTTGTGTCCAGACAAATATCTTGTTCCATAGTCTGGCCTCCATGAAACTCTCGACCTGTGTCATGACATGGAATAGTTTTACTATATACGTATCTGGGACACAATAGTTAAGCACTGAAGTTTTTTGTGCACGTCACTTACTTTGGATAAGTAGAAAAAGGGGCCACTTTTGTTTCCAAACAGTACCTTTCCACAGTGGAACATGAGGAGTCCGAAGTCAAAGAGAGGACCAGGAACCAGTTTTCCCTCCACCTAAAAGAACCAGTGGCAGTGATGATAACATATGTGATTAAACGCTTTTGCACTGAATTGGTCCATCATACCATCATGTTGTGTTCCACCATGTTCCAGGCTCGAGGACGAAGCATCAGCACTGGAGCCTCAGAAATATGAGGAACATCTATAAAGACAAAAGGGTAGAGAATCTCAAACATGTTGCAGAAGGATTTAAAAAGATGACATGTATGAAGAATCTCACCGGGAAACTGGTTGTGCACTGCCCTCAATACATTGTGAATGCCTTTTATCTGGTTGTGGTAGGTTGGACAGTTCCCATCATCAAAGTCAACCTGCCAAGCCCCAAAAATAACTGAAAGGTTACAAAGGTAGGATAATTTTGAATAAATCCATGCTTATTCAATGTTAAATATTTACACTTGAGTTATGGCACCAGTACATGAGAGAGGTGCTACCTGAATGCCTTGTGCTGGAGACTGCAGAGCCTTAATGAAGCGCTGAGTATCACAGGGTGCCATATCCCCAATGTCCACATGTCTCCTCTGGAGCCTCGGAGGGACAGGGAGCACCCTCCAAGATGGGTCACTCCTGATATGGACCGTGTCCTGTCGGAAACTTGGCAGCTCACCTGTCAGGTCTAAGTGGGTTTTTTGGGAGACTCGTAAACGCATGATCTGTCCAAAGTACAAACAGACTTAGGCACTGACTTTAATACGGTTCTGAACTGATTGTGGTACCTGATCAACCTCTTCGTCAAATGTAGAGATTAACTGATGAAGAAAATGTAGGCAGTCTGAGGTGAAAAGTGTCTCAAACTCCGCTTCCAAACCTAAGGGAGGTGGACACGGCTCCAAACCCACCGGACACTGGGAGAACAATAGTTGCAGATTATGCAAGGTTGGCATGTTATGTAATATACAGTACTGTACATGTTATAACATCATAAATGATATAATACTAGTGGTGGAAAGAGTACAGAATTGATGTACTCAAGTAAAAGTACTTTTTTAACAAAATAGGTGTAATTCCCTGTCATTTGGAGCATTTTAGATTATGTTAAAACACGTCATGATGTCATAAAATGGTATTCTAGAATACCATGATGTCATAAGTTTCTAATAGTGGATTGTAGAAGTTCATAAAAGATTACAGAATGCCATGATGTCATAAAATGGTATTCTAGAATACCATGATGTCATAAGCTTCAAAAGTGGACTGTAGAAGTTCATAAAAGATTACAGAATGCCATGATGTCATAACAGGATAATTATATAATAACTTTAAGACCTCTAATGTAAAAGAAACTAGACACAATAATTGGTTTACTACAATATATCAATATCACACTATCAATGAAACTACAGACATTACAGTATTATAAATTTGATGGTGGTTTATTGGTTCCTAGTTCTACTCAACAGAATTTTATGACCTGTTTACAATTGTGCGTGTAAATACCAATGCCTAAAACAGTTATTATTTTGTCTTTGAAGATGTTATGTGGCTTTGATTGGAGCTACTCACTGCAGCTGATGTCAGCCATGACAGAGTTTACTGCAGTGGACTATTTTATATTCAGTAATTTTACTTCAATGAAACCAACCCTATGCAGAAACAAAGTGTACCATTATGTTGGGCTACTACACTCAAACTGACTTTAGTTTAAGTGCCACATACAGCTCAATTTGACTGGAAGTGGGCTGGACCAGTAAAATAATAGAATAACCTATAAACAACAACTCAAATTTTTCTTTTTGTTTTAGTGCAAAGTACAATAACATTATAATGTCAGTGCTCTTTTCAATCGCAACCAAAAAAAAGCAAATGTTGGCTAAAGACTTCAGCATGTTTTCACAGCTACAGGTAAAAAAATATTTTGACATTTAAACTGCAAAAGAGGAATTGCATTGCTAGGATCTGCTATTCAGTTCTGGGTCTTATTGTTGTATTATGTCCCCTACTCTTTTTAAAACAGTGCGACCCAAAGTGGACAAATCAGGATTAGCAGTTACTTGAATTTTAAAATTGGAGTTAACACTTTCTATGTAATTTTTTCAGTTTCTAAATTTATTCTACATGCCGCATTGTACCCCCTAGCGGGCCTGGTTTGGCCCTCAAGCTGCATGTTACACACCTATGCATTAGACACTAACTTTGTTAATATAAATATCTTAAATGTTCAAAACAACTTTATTTTCACTACACACAATCTGTAAACACTGTAAAATGTATTTTTTTAATTACAACCAGTGCAAACAGGAGAGGGTTGTGCTGTCCCTCCTGCTCCTGCTCACACTCTCAGTCCTGTTACAATCACTACAATCACAAGCATTTGGATTTAGAAAAGCAAAATCTAAACTACAGGTGATTTCACCCTCCCAGTAAATAGAGTGATATCAATTTGTTATTTCTCAATAACTAAGAATTAGGGATTATTCCTCATGTGTCCCATGTAGCCTCTGAAGCTGAGAGCTCACCCCAAACTGGCCTTTAGCCTCTCCTCCTCTGAGCTACTGCAAAGTCTGGCTACTCTATATGTTTCAGTTAAGGCTTGAAGAGTCAGGATTATGTACAATGGATTGTAACATGCATTCACACTAAGCCTATTTGTTTCTACTGAAGCTCTGTTGATACCTGCCCATATGAGAGCATATACTATAGGCTAAATATTATAGTATTGTATTGTAGGCTCACTATGTATGTAGCCTAACCTTTTACTTAATTACTCACTCATTCACTCAGTGATTAACCAAGTGACACATATTACAATGTATTGTCACATATTACCAGTGAGTTATCTAAGCAAGAAAGGTTTTTGCAGTCTAAACTAAAGTTAAAGCATTCTTTCCCTGCATATTTGATGTCCCTCTCAAGGACTCCTTTTTTGAATAATAGAACGTCCCACACTTTCTCAAGGCCTCAAAGTCTGTCCTAGTTAATAAAAATAAATCCAGGCTGTTACTCACAGACATGGTGTCCGTCAGCCTCGGTTCACCCAGCAGCAGTGTTGGACTTTGGCAATGCACAGTCTGTGGGTAGTGTTTGTGCAGAGCAGGAGAGTGTTTGTTTGGATTTGGGGTTTAAAGTCCTTAAAGGTGAAAATATTTACATATCATAAACACTCAAACAATATCAAACCTAATGCATTGTTTAGTAATTAATCAGGGAAGGTGATGTATTGAACTAATAAACAGTCCTTCATTGAAATTGAAAATAACTAGCTCTGGATACTTGGTCTGGCTATGGTCTCGCTACTTATTTTACTTCATCGTATTGTTTTATTGTCGAACTTTTGGTTAATTTAAACAAAAAATAAATAAAAAATGAAGTTGAAACTATCGCTAGAGTCTAGTCTCTACAGTCAAGGTACTTGAGTACGAAGAAAAAACACAAGATAAAGCTACACGGAAGACATTTAATGTGAAAAGATTAAGCACCCGGCTGATTTCACTTCCGTTTCCGCCTTCTACTGCCATACAGTGGTAATGCCGGAGGTGTAACTTAGCAGTAGATGTGCTAGATATTTACTAACATTAAAACAAAAACATGGAAGACAAAACGCAAGTACAAGAAGCGATTAAAAGCCAAGGTGAAGTGGTTCGGAAGTTGAAGGCGGAGAAGGCGAGCAAAGAGCAGGTCAGTGGTTTTACTGCGGCGCCGCCTGATGATGATACGTTGCTGAGCTTTAAACATGTGCTGTTGGCGTTTACAAAAAGCTCTGCTAGCTAGCCCTAACGTCATTCATTCAGTCTGGTAATCAAATACATTACTGAAACAAACCTTAGCCCTTTTCATATGTAATGTAGTGGTCATTGCATAAGTCGAAAAGTTAGCTCTTGTAAGGGCGAGGGGAAAATAAGCTTTTTTTGTTTATTACATCATTTTCATTGTTTATAAAACCACTAGTATATACTTTTGACAGTAGACTGTAGCTTAGTAGAGTTTCATTTTCTAAAATGCTACATCACTAACATTTTTAATCTAAACCATGGAAACAAACAAAATGTATTGCTTAGGTTTTTTTGTTTTTGTTTTTTTAAATAATGCTTGTGTGTTGAATAGGAAACTTATTCCTTACAGTGGATCAATGTTTGTACACTCCCATTTCGGAGAAGCAGTCAGGAGTGTCATGGATAACAAGCAATGGACACAACGTAAACACACACTTGAATAACAATCAACAGGGCTTCTATAATCTTAAAAACCTCACACAGTGCAGTAGTGGTTTTCTTCATGTTGCACCTTTCTGCTTCTACAAACTGGAATTGTGCTGACCAGTGTCTACTGGAAGGAATAAATTAGCTTTTTAAAGTAACTAAAAAACAAGACATAACAAAATACTGAACATATATATATGCACACACGCACACAAACAAACAATGCTGGGGTCATAGCTTTAGACTTAGATTATCTTTAGTTTGTGTGTCAATTCCTATCCAAATGATGATATGCAAGTCAAGCATAAGCGCTGTGTCTTTAATTGTGATGGGAGGGCTGCTTTGATTGACTCGATACATTTCATGTTCTATCCTCCACGCTGTGATGGTGGTGCATCATGCCTCGCCTCTTCCCTAGTGCTAGGGTTGCTTACCACTTTTCTCCTGTTCTTCCTGCCTGACCCTGATGAACAACGCCTGCCAAACCTTCATCACCTTTATCTACCTCACTTGACCTGGGATTGTAACTGTCCTGGCAAATGTTGCATGTCGTCACTTCCTGGATCCACACTTGTGGCCCACTGTGATGTGCTGATGTGGCGGACACTGTGCAACACTGGTGGATACTGATGTGCCCATGATGAAATTGTGAACTGTTTGACTCTTCAAAACTGTTTGAACCTCCTTGTACTGTGAAAAAACATGCTGGCCATGTTTGGGGTTCGTGTTTGCTCCGCTTTGTTGGGCCCGCGGGCTGTGCCACGTGTTCGATATCTGCATTCTCTCCCTGGCATCACTGTCGCTCAGGTACGTCTACTTAGCCAAGTTTGTCCAGCGTGTATTTCTACTGCAGACTAACGCAATCATTTAATGCTTATTATTTGTAACTGTGTGTTGCAGATTGATGAAGAAGTGGCAAAACTGCTGGAGCTCAAAGCTAAATTAGGAGGAGATGATGGCAAGCATCAGTTTGTTCTCAAGACACCAAAGGTAAAAGACCACACTGCCACTAATTTGGTTTCTGAATTTGTGTTCACCATATCCATTTTACACTTTGCATATTTTTGTAGTTCCAGATTAAATGTACAGTCTCTTAAAATATTATAGCGGTATAAGATAACTAAATATGTTTTTATCTTCTCTCAGGGAACAAGGGATTACAATCCCAAACAGATGGCAATCAGGGAAAAAGTCTTCAACACCATCATTAAGTGTTTCAAGCGCCACGGAGCTGAGACCATTGATACTCCTGTCTTTGAACTGAAGGTCATTTTTTATTTCCTAGAGAAGTAGCTTTAGACTTTCTTGTTCTCTCTCTCTCTCTCTCTCTCTCTCTATATATATATATATATATATATATATATATATATATATATATATATATATATATATATATATATATATATATATATATATATATATATATATATATCAATTATATTTTTTCTTATTGCTGCACAGGAAACATTGACAGGGAAGTATGGAGAAGATTCAAAGCTCATCTATGACCTGAAAGACCAGGGAGGAGAGCTGCTGTCCCTCAGATACGACCTTACTGTATCCTTCAGATCAATAGTTACAGAAACATTTGCAATGTACTCTATTTCAAAATGCTAATGACTAGCTAATATCTCTAATTTATAAAAACACAAACGTTGAGTGGCATTGTTTCCTTAGCTTGTGTTTTCTTAGGTTCCCTTTGCTCGTTATCTGGCCATGAACAAGATAACTAACATAAAACGTTACCACATTGCCAAGGTCTATCGGCGTGACAACCCAGCCATGACCCGTGGACGCTACCGAGAGTTTTACCAATGTGTAAGTGCTCCCCTACAGTTGTTACAGACTTGGTGGGTTTCTGCTAACCAATAAGTATGCATCTCCTCACAGGATTTTGATATAGCAGGGCAGTATGACGCCATGATCCCCGATGCCGAATGCCTGAAGATTGTTCACGAGATCCTCAGTGAACTGGACCTCGGAGACTTCTGTATAAAAGTATGTAATTTATACTTGGACAAAACCTGGATTGGGTTATCTAATGTGTCTGATTAATGTCCTTTCTATAATTTTCAGGTCAATGACAGACGGATCCTCGATGGGATGTTTGCCGTCTGTGGAGTTCCTGATAACAAGTTCCGCACCATCTGTTCCACTGTGGATAAACTGGACAAGGTGTGATGCTGAACTGCGGTGAACTTTATAAGTGATCACTTCCACAGTCAATGCTTATAATGCAACAATACATATCCTTCTGCAGTTGTCCTGGGAGGATGTGAAGAAGGAGATGGTGATTGAGAAGGGCTTGTCAGAAGAGGCTGCTGACCAGATTGGGGAATATGTCAGTATGCAGGGTAAGGCACTCTTGGACAATTTCTATGAATTTACATAGAAAATCCACCCTCATCTGTAGGCTTGATGTGGTAATGGATTTGTGTTGTAGGTGGGATGGACCTGGCTGAGCGACTTCTACAGGATCCCAAAATGTCCAAGAGTAAACAGGCCTGTGCTGGTCTGTCAGACATTAAGCTGCTCTTCAGTTACTTGCAGCTCTTCCAAGTCACAGACAAAGTGAGGGATGGTTGTCTATTGCATTTTTTTATATTATAGATCTTATGTATATATTACTCATACTGTCTGTTGCAGGTGGTGTTTGACCTCAGTTTGGCCCGCGGTCTGGATTACTACACAGGCATTATTTATGAGGCAGTGTTGACACAAGCCGGTGTGGCCCCGGTCGTCACTGAGGCCCAGAACGGTGCCCCGGGGTCCACCGAGGAGAGCGTCAGTGTGGGCAGCGTGGCTGGTGGGGGACGTTATGACGGGCTGGTGGGCATGTTTGACCCCAAGGGCAGGAAGGTGCCGTGCGTGGGTGTCAGCATTGGTATCGAGAGGGTTTTCTCCATCATGGAACAGAAGGCTGAGGTAAAGCAGGGGTTTAGATATCGCTCATATTTTGATGTTTGATAATTTATGCATTAAAACCTAGGTCTAAATTTTGTTTTAGGCCTCAGCAGAGAAGGTTCGTACCACAGAGGTGCAGGTCATGGTGGCCTCTGCTCAGAAGAATCTGCTCGAGGAGAGACTTAGACTTGTCACTGAGCTCTGGAATGCAGGCATCAAGGTGTGGCCTTGTTAATTTGTTTTAATGACAAATGTAATATCTGCACTACACAGCCTTAACATTTATATAAAGAAAATTCTATCTAAAGGAATTAAATATTAAACCACTGATTTTGAATCACAGTCATCTGGATCAGAATTATGCCAAACTGAATAATTTTCCTAAATATATCTAGAAGCACCTATTGTATTACAGTGAGTATTAGAAGACTGTTGTGTTTTCATGCTTCCAGGCAGAGGTGATGTACAAGAAGAATCCCAAACTTCTGAGTCAGTTGCAGCACTGTGAGGAGTCTGGGATCCCCCTAGTGGCCATACTTGGAGAACAGGAGCTAAAAGATGGAGTGGTCAAACTCAGAGTTGTAGCCACTAGAGAAGAGGTACAAGTTCTACTCTGATATTACCCTTAACATTGTAGTTTTGTATTTACATTAATTTGTTAGAGTCTTCATGGCTTCTTATTTTATTTTATTTTTTTAAACCCATGAATCTGTTTTGTCTGCAGGTTGATATTTCCAGAGGTGACCTTGTAGAAGAGATTAAAAAGAGGACTTCATAGGACTTTTTACTTCTGCTTCCACACTGGTTTTAAGAGTACACTAAAATTAACAAAAATATGCTCTGCCCAGAATTCTTGTTTCCTAAAGAGCCATGTCTGAAATCTACACAGCCCTGAAAATTGTTTCTCATAATATACACTGGTGTTTCAATACAGCATCTAATGCACTAAGGAGGTAACAGTGCTTCAAAAAGTTAATATTCACACTGTTACAGGACCATATGGACAAAGTTGGATCTTGCTTCATCTTGAAATTCATCAGCTCATTTATGGAAGTCTAAGTAAATCCTGATGTTTCACATCTGTTTTGTCCAAGTGTCAAAAATAAATGATTATCTCTAGAGTAGTATTGTCTATTTGTGCACTGTAGATAAATCTAGCGCTTTATTAAATTTTTTTAGAACAATGTACAATAAGCTGAAACAAAGATGTTTGTACCAGATTATAGCTTAACTAATTTACATCTGTAGTCATATTGTACATATTTTTGGTCGTAGGGAAAACCTACCCAGACACAAGGAGAACTTGCAAACGCTAAACAGAAAAACACTGCACTGGATAGAAATCAAACACAGGACCTTCTTGCTATGAGGCCGGAGTGCCAACTACTTTGAAGCATGCAATAACAGTAAAATGTTTTGTTTTAAGCATTTATGATTTGCAACAAAACATCAAATCTTATTTAATTAAAACGAACACACCCAACACAAAAACAAAATCATGCGTTAGACAAAGCATAGAAAGGGAAAACCAACCACTTAAACAGTAACAGTAAAAACCATGCATAAGACAAACAACAAAAACTTATAAAGTACTTGTTAAAACATGCTATAAAACATAAAAAGCAACTTTTTTTTTAACATTGATTATAATGCCATAACATGGTGTGTGGTCAGCTCATTGATACATCTTTAGGGGTAATGGTGGTGCAGACGGTTTAACGCCTGTGAAGGAGGGAGGGAGAAGAAACCGGGAGGTAGTGGGATCTGCATCTGGGGCGCAGTGGGACCTCCCACTGTGCGGCAGAACCCTGGTGGAATGGACGGAGTGCGAAGGTAAGGAGACGGTATGACGGAGGGCTGCGGCCTGGCCATCAGGCGTGGAGGCTTTGTGGGAGAAGGTAAAAGGCCATTGATGGGTCTCTGTGTTGGCAGAAATTCATCCGGGCGCGTCTTTCCTGACAATGCCCACTTGATTGAAATGGATATGGAAAAGAGTTTCTTGAATGCTGTAAAAAAGTAAGAAGTAGAGCTGTTAAGGTTCCTTAAACATTTAATTTTTCATAATCACAATATCATGGGATCTGTGTCAGCCAATTCAACAGTTTCTGTACAAAACAAAAGGGCAAAGCAATAAAACAGGTACAACTACATGAACGTACACCCCTATTAAGTTGATGTAATGATTTTCGCTGCTGCTGTACTGCATATCTGTTTTTATCTTTCCTCGCCAATATTTTGCAAATGTGGACAAAAGAATAGGTCTACAACATCAATGGAACTAGTGCATTTATGCATTTATTTTCATGGGTATTTATTTTAAACATGCCTTTCGAACATTATTATCTATATTATTTCATATAAATGTATTTTTGTTTTAAATGTTCTAAATAAACATAAAAAAAAGATTAACAGGAGTTTTTACATTTAAAACAAATACAAAGTATAACCCACTTTTCATTTGTTCACCCACCTTCAACCAGATCTTTCTTGGCCATGGAAGCAGCATGGTGCGAAGTGAAGACCACAATAGCGGACACCCCATCTATACCAGGCCCTGCCTTCAGAGAGACCCTCTCTACACCCTCAAACAGTCCTCGAAGCACCTGTACAAAGACATTAACCACACAACAGAATGCTAGAGACATACTGTATAAACAAATGAAAAGCCAGCAATCAAGTCCCAAACCTAGCAAGTTCAAAAAGTGTATTGGATGTAAAAACAGAAGAAATTAGTAAGCTACAGCAGAGGTACCTGCAATATCTGCTCTTGTTCAGTAACAGCCGGCAGACCTCCGATACAGAGCTGCCTCTTCTCTGTGCTGCGGCGCACACAGAGGCGGTAGCCAGGCTCCAGTATATACCCGTGCAGACTGCGGATGGCTTCAGCGGCTACAGCTGGTGAGCCATACTTGGCGTAGGCAAAGCCACGGTTCTGTCCACTAAAGTTCATCATGAGGCGGAACTCCCAGAGCGGGCCCACAGAGCTGAACAAAGGGATCAGCAGGTCCTCATAGGTGTCCCGAGGAATCTGACTGATGAACACCTCGCAGCGGGCTTCCGGCATGGGGCCGTCCCACACTGAGAGAGAGAAAGAGGGGAAAAATGGGTCACGTTGAATGTCCACTGTCCAGACAACAACAAGCAATAACAACATCTTTCAGATTAACAGCATCTGCACGCTGCCTGCAGTTTTGAATTGAATTTAACACATTTACACTCAAACTTTTGGTTTGAAAGTTGTGTCAGAAACCATTAATGTAATTAATTAATGCCAACATCTGTGATTATCCCTAATTACACTTTGCTGTACAACAATGTACTTTAAAAAAAAAAAAACGTTTTTTTTTCCTGCATTGTTTAAACAAAAATACTATTCTTATTAAAAACAAGGGACAGCTCTTAAGCCTTCAGACCAAACCTGCAAAGTGATCCTAATTGCCTGCCAAGCATGTTTTATTAGTCCAGGATCACTCACAATAATAATGGCTGCTGTTAATTACATCAAATCTGAGGAAACTTTTTCTGTGGCCAGGATTGCATGCATCTTGATGTGTTCAGATGTCTGTGAACAAGTGAATGTTTTTGAACAGATTACTCTAGTCTAGTAACATCAGGGGACAAGCCCGTTGTCAGTCACCCCCTTGAGGGTTGAATTTTAACCCTTGAATCAGTAATGAAAAACACAGCTCTTCTGCATCTTACAGAAGATGAGAATGCCTTTAAGACAGAAGCAACTAGTTGACAGAAGTGTCTTGGGTGCATCTGAGATATCTTTTTTGATTTGGGCAGAGAATTATAGACAACCCAATACAACATTTGCTCAAACTTTTAAAAGGGTTAGAAATGGTTCATAAAACATTAACAGAGAACATAACCTTTACAATGTTTTTTTAGTCACATGTTTATTGCAAGTAATTATCATTATTTAACCACGTTCTTACCTTCAGGGGGTCCTCCATACTTCCTCTGACCATTGACTTGTGTCAGTCTCGTATTAGTGGTTCTCAGCCAGGTATCCAGTGCCTCGAGCCGCTTAGGGTTCAGCACCTAGTGAAGGCACAACATGGATGACAGCCGCAACAAACAAGTAACTTTAAAATCTAGCAAATAAAAGTAACTTCACACTTTACCTTTACTTTTCAAAATACATGTCAAGCATTGAAGCACTAACAATATGACTTGAATTTACAGATTTCCTTAGAGTAAAAGTTAAAAGTTATAGAACTGTATCAGAAAATCATGCAACCCTATAGTATATGGTATACACCACACCTTTTAGTACAATTATACAATTACAATTATAAATTTAATTTCAAGACACAAAGTATCTTCTGTTCACTTTTAATGAGCTGTATTATTGTTGGATCATGTGACATGTGTAATGTAAATATATATATATTGAGTCCTCTGTTATTGTAATAAGCTCGAGGTGATTCCATTAAGGCACCGCCAGATGAAAAACAAAACAAAGTGGAAAGTTAACAACACTAAACTTTTTTTTAGTGTAAATTGTTTAACATCACAACTGACTCATGGCCCAACTTTCTCCAGCAGGCTTTTCGCGTTTTTTTTTGTTGTTGATTTTTTACTTTTGAGTGCCATTTTCTGTCGTACGTCTAAGCTAACTGTTATCATTTTAAATGATGTTTAATGTGTACTGTAAAATCACAAAGGGGCTAGATTGAAACAAAAATCTATAAAGCCTCAATTTTGATCTGAAAACAGAGACCATT
Organism: Neodontobutis hainanensis; assembly: GCA_024349245.1. Taxonomy (NCBI): domain Eukaryota; kingdom Metazoa; phylum Chordata; class Actinopteri; order Gobiiformes; family Odontobutidae; genus Neodontobutis; species Neodontobutis hainanensis. Next base: position 2,146,453 of record JALDNG010000027.1, read on the forward strand.
TAGAAGAAGAAGAAGAAGAAGAAGAAGAAGAAGAAGAATGTTGACAAATGTGCCACGCGCTACAAAATAACAAGCGAACGAGCCAGGCGCCATCACTGCGGCTCTTGTAACACTACATACTCCTTCAGACCGAACCTTATACTGTCCAGGCTAATGTCCATGTTGTTTTACAGACGACATTTCAGCTACAACAAACCCAACACGTGAAATAAAGTTAGTTTACCTGAGTCCGCTTGCTGTCCATTTTCTCCGCAGCTGACTTGTTTTCGCGGGCAGTGACGCCACAATGAACCCGGGCTCTCACCTGAGGCCCGCTGCACGCGGTCACAACACAGGAAATCACCGTCAGCTACCACCAATTAGCAAGTTCAAATTTTTGACGCAAACACACGCATCATTTGGGCCTAAATGTGCGAGCATATGGATTTGGCTAGGCATGTTTATATTGTATAATCATGGTAAAATATAGTTAAGCTAGGCTACGTTTTAATTCCGTTTTTTGCTGTAAGCTAACGTATATTGACTTATCAAGGCAGTCTTTTATTCAATAATTTAGCTACTGTCACAAACAAAGGCAAACCTTGAAACTTAAAGCATCCCAGGCAGTAGCTACCCCAGGGGCTCATACACATAAGCCTGTAGCACATGTGGTAACCTATTCATAAATTCATAATATTACATAGCCTATCACCTAGATGTTTTATATCCAACTGTCATTTTTATTGACAAATGTGTGTACTGATGTGCTCACACAATCCAAAGTTATTGAAAAACTTTTAACTGCTCAAAATATAACTTACTTAATGACAGTCAATACAGTTTTATGAATAATAGATCAACTGCACTGACATTAATTGATCTAACTGAGGAAATAACTATTGACAAATATTCTACTCAATAGGTATATACAAAAATAGACTAAGGGGAATCACACATAACCTGGTACAATCATATTTAACTGAAAGACAGCAGTATGTACGGGTTGGTGAACACATACAGTTGTACTCGTAAGATTAAAGTCAGAGAATATGAATGATAACATAAAAAAAACTTTTTTTCACTCATGGTGGTTGGGTGAAGCCATTAACTGTCAAACAATTGTGTTTACTCTTTTTGAATCATAATGACAACAGAAACAACCCAAATGAACCATTTCAAAAGTTTACAGACCCCACTTCTTAATACTGTGTATTGGCACCTTTAACATCAGTGACAGCTTGAAGTCTTTTGTGGTACAAACCCGATTCCCAAAAAGTTGGGACACTGTACAAATTGTGAAAAAAAAACAACATGCAATGTTGTGAAAGTTTCAAATTTCAATATTTTATTCAGAATACAACATAGATGACATCAAATGTTTAAATTGAGAAAATTTATAATTTTAAGGTAAAAATAAAGGCATGTTTACTACTGTGTGGCATCCCCTCTTCTTTTTATAACAGTCTGCAAATGTCTGAGGACTGAAAAGACAAGTTGCTCAAGTTTAGGAATATTGTCCCATTCTTGTCTAATACAGTTGCTCTTACTGTCTTAGGTCTTTTTTGTCACATCTTCCTCTTCATGATGCATTAAATGTACTACAGGCTGGCCATTTCATAACCGGATCCTTCATTATGTGCAGGATGTGGTCTGGCATTGACATGTTGGAAAATGCAATTTTCCCTGAAAGAGACAATGTCTGGATGGGAGCTTATGTTCTAGAACTTGGATATATCTTTCAGCATTGATGGTGCCTTTCCAGATGTGTAAACTGCCCAAGCCACACGTACTCATGAAACCCCATCCCATCAGAGATGCAGGCTTCTGAACTGAGCGCTCATACTGTACTCCCTCTTCACCTCCGCCTGCAGGCCTGTGAATGCCATCATCAAGTTTGCGGATGACACTACGGTGATTGGTCTCATCAACAACAACACTGAGACTGCCTACAGGGAGGAGATCCAGCACCTGGCCACATGGTGCAATGAAAATAACCTGCTCCTGAACACCTCCAAGACGAAGGAGCTCATTGTGGACTTCAGGAAAGAGTCAAGAGGCACACATGACACCATCACCACATCAATGGAACGGCTGTCGAGCGTGTCTCCATTTACTAGTTCCTGGGGACCCACATCTCGGAGAACCTGTCCTGGACAACCAACACCTCCAGTCTGGTCAAGAAGGCTCACCAGCGACTCTTCTTGAGGACACTAAAGAAGAATTGGCTGTCCTCAGATGTCTGTGAACTTCTATCGCTGTGCAATAGAAAGCATCCTGACCAACTGTGTAACAGTCTGGTATGGGAGCTGCTCTGTTGCAGAGTGCAAGGCACTGCAGCGGGTGGTGAAAACCGCCTACTCCACTCCACTCCAGCCACGGAGGACGTCCAGAGGAAACGCTGTCTGCGTCGAGCTTGCAGCATCCATAAGGAATCCTCTCATCCAGCCCATAGACTGTTCTCTCTCTTACCCTCCGGCAGCCGTTTCAGGTGCTTCAAGACCAGGGCCAGCAGACTGAAGAACAGTTTTTTCCCCAGAGCTGTCCGTTTATTGTACTCTGCACCTCCCTGATCCCTCTGCCCTTCATACACTGGTGGTAAAGCTGCCTCTTCTTTTTGGCTAAAAGCCTCCAGTTCCTGTAAATTCTTGGGCTGTCTTGCATGAACGGCACATTTGAGCTCCCCCCAGAGTGGTTCAATGACATTGAGGTCAGGAGACTGGGGCCAGTCCAGAACCTTCACTTTATGCTGTTGTAGCCAATGACAGGTCGACTTGGTCTTGTGCTTTGGATCATTGTCATGTTGAAACGTCCAAGTACTTCTCATGCGCAACTTCCGGGCAAAAGTGCAAATTTTCCTTCAGTATTTTACTGATAACATGCTGTATTCATCTTACCATACATTTTGACCAAGTTTCCTGTGCCTTTGGAGCTCACACATCCCCAAAACATCAGTGACCCACCTCCATGTGTCACAGTAGGTGTCACAGTAGGTGACACATGGAGGTGGGTGGTGTACCTTTCATCATCATGTTTTTTCTTTCACCAAATGTACCGTTTATGGTTGTGGCCCAAAAGTTAAATTTTGGTCTCATCACTCCAAATGACGTTGTTGCAGAAGTTTTAAGGCGTGTCTCTGTGCTGTTTGGTGTATTGTAAGCGGGTTGTGTTTTTTTGCATCCTGAACAATTTTCCTGGCAGTTGTGGCAGACATTTTACTTTACATTATTATTCTTTTTGATTGAAAAAAAAAGACAATATTTGGAAAAACCATCAAACAATCTTTTAACATTTGCATAAATTGCATAAATCATTTTTTCATTTAATTTCAAATACAATTATATAAAGGAGAAAAAATAGAATTTGTGTTTATTTGTTCGTTTTGTTTATTCTTAAACAGATAATTCAGGTTTTTATGTCTCCAATGGTCTTTGTAATGATGGTTATCACTTTGCAGTACCTTATATTTTTCTTTTATAGTTGTTCATTATGCAGAATTATAGTTTGAACCTTTGATTTTCTTTATTTTTTTAGTGGCATATTATTTCACTTAATACAGGAACATGTCAAACTTAAAAGAGGGTCACACTGCCACTTTTGCAACTTTTAAATTACTTCTACATAGTCTGGCTTTTTATGTGTATATATGTGTGTTTTATGTGCAACATGTAAACAGAGTAATATAGAGACTACATGTCTAGAATTCTAGATAGGGCAACAAAAAAGAATGCAATAAAAACAATGCTAAAAAAACAAGTGTGGTTGGCTTAAGTTTTATTGTAATTGACTACGTTGATCATTCAAAAATGTAGGCTTGACACCTCTAGTCAAATACAATATACATTAGTTGTAAGTCTATCTGCGATTCATGCTGAAATCCACAAGGTGACACTGTTGGATAGGGACGCTTGTTTACTGTTGGACTGGAACAATGTGCAATATCACAAGCAGAGCCTAACTTTGAACTTTGTGGTGAAATACTGTTATTCTAATTAACTGAGCTAATAAGTGGTCTCCTGTTTTCTTCTTGAAGTAGAACATTTTAGCCTGTAGATAAATGTATTGTTTGTATTGGACCAGTTCATATAAGCTGTAACATTTTTACTGTGAAATGCAAAAGTAAATAAAATCTATAGGCCGAGGATGCATTGTTCACAAAGATAAGCCCTGCCCATATGTGCTCACCTGTACTGATAAAGAAGTACAGGTGTCTGGCACGTCGCTTTGTCAGCAACGCTAACATTATTTTTATTTTATTTTTTTCTTCACCAAAGCAAAACGTTGCATTACACAGCAGCTTATGTGAAAGTGAACTGCAGCCACATACCGCTGACTTTGAATTCTTGCAGAGCTATTTGTTTTAGTTTAAGGCCGACTCGGTGCTGCTCACATCTGTGTGTAGTCACACGCAGACACACACACACACACACACACACACACACACACACACACACACACACACACACACACACACACACTCAGGAAGTCATGCTTATCTGATACAAGAACCAGAACAAGGGAAGAGGACTCCGCTGTTATTCTCTGTTTAGTATGTTTAATCTTATAACGTTTAATGTGGTAAAGATTTTGATTTATTACATCTGCACCAATGCCAAATACACTATTTGGCTTAATGCACTTGGATAACAGAAAAGGCAAGAGTGATTATTGATTGATTAGCACCGCCTCAATGCTGATAGCTTTATAGTTTTCTTTATACGATCATTTCTTAATTTTTCCATCTGTATCACATCAGATGTACTTCTAGCCACTCCAAAGCTGCTGGCAGTGAATGTGTTTGTCATAAAAGGAAAGCTTCGTCATGTGATACTTTTCTACTGACTGAGACTCATCCTCCAAAAGCTATTCTTTACCATTATAGTGCTGACTGCGGTGTGATAATAAACTCAGTGAAGCAATCTTTTCACAGTTTTAAGTTAATTTCACACTTTTGACACTGTCTACTTCTTATTTTTTTTTACATTTGTGGATCTGTTTTTTTCACGTTTTGTCTGCAGCATGAACATAAATTTCTAGCTGCCTCTTTCCTCTCTCTGAAGTAACAGGTAAAAAGCACAGGGCTCTCTCACATAATGAAGACATTTCTGCCATGGAGCCAGCCTGCTTTGAATGGACCTGAAAGGCTCCTGCTGCCAATACTCCTGCCAGGAAGATGTCATTCATTTGGCTGCAGAAACTCAGGGAGATGACTTTGTGGTGTCATCAGCTCTGAGTGCAGTGTCTGTGAGCACAGGCATAACCAGGGCTGTTAGACTTTTGAAGGCTGAAGTTAAAGCAGAAGTTGTATGCTCTGTCATTGTGATTCCAGTTGAAATCGTACTAACTAGAGCCGCAAAGTTTATGGTTCTCTTGTGGCAAAATGTCAGTTCGGCTACAAAAATGTAATTTTTTGATTTATTAGTTTGGTATGAATGCCATTGTACAAAAGCTGTTTCCATAATTTTCATATTTACTAATGTATATGCAGAAATAACATTTTCATAAATTTAAGTTGATTTGTCACAAGACACCCTGGATTGGCTTTCACACAAAGGACATAACTGCCTCCCATTTGGTAATGTTACTCCTCTGGGATTTATTTTGTAGTGCACATTGACATATAAATGATAAGCAGTTCTATTAGTCTTTCTTTGAAACCTTTAGGTGTAAATGTGCTCTTGTGTTAACATTTTTACTCACACGAACCTATAAACACCTGCGATCAAATATTCATATTTCAGCTGGGGCACAAGTCACTTTTTTTTTAATAAATTTTTTTTGTGGCCCTGCACCCCAGATGCCTCAAACCTACGTAATGTCATGCGTTCACACACAAAAAGCAACTTTATCGTGGTCTCTGTAGTTTACTGCCTCATAACCAAGGCCACTGCTACATAGGCCCTAATTCCACTCTGACCCATAGTACAAATGGTGAAACATTAGAGTTTTGATGATCTATTTAAAGTCCATTTAGTTAAAACTGTATACACTTGATTTGTCTGCCTCTTCTTCCTGTGTTCAGATAATGCCAAATGAAGGGACTGCTGCTGAAATAACCTGGCGCCGTGATGTATGTGTAGTATGTGTAGTGAGCGGTGTACAGAGGAAGTGTGTGAGCAGTGTCCGTGCAGTGACAGACCACTGGCTCTATCTGTGACTGTGCACTGAGAGACAGACGCTCCCCCGCTGCTCATTCAACTCCCTGTCACATCTGCACATCAAGGCTCACGCCGCTCCCACAGCCGGCCTTCAGCTGGTAAAAAAAAGTCACTTTACTCGTGTCTCAAATGTTTTATTCAGAAACATCCGTCTGTGCTCCAGAGATGTGTCTGTGTGTGAGTATCCACTTGTTTCTTTCAGCCATGGGAAAAGTCTGAAAGGATTTGGGCTCAGGTTTAGGCTTGGAGTCAGGATTAGAGAGTTAAACTGAAATTACTGAAAAGAGTCATTGTAAGTTCAACTTCATCAGAAAAGAATTTAATGTAATAAAGATATTGGGGAAATAATTAGGTCTATTACCTAACTATCTTTAATAGTTAAGAATCTCTGAGTCTGATGTACCAGTAGAGAGCCAGCGTACCACCAGGAGGAGTCATACCACATTTCGTTTTAATACTGTGGAAGTCAGCAAAAGTATATTGCATTGAAAGATACAGTTGAAAAAATACAATTTTAATCCTAATTAATAAAAGTTGGTGAAGTTAAGCAGAGGCCCTTTAAAATCTTGAGTTGACTAACATTGTGTTAATATGAGCTGAGGCAGTTATAGACACAGGTCTAAAATAGTGCTTTCACACCCAGATAATTGCCCCTCTGCGCAGTCTGACATATTTCACAGCCCTTTTTCCATCAGCAGCTGCAGCAGTTTCTTCCTGCAAAAAAAGGGGAAAGTGTCTTTGATTTTATGAAGTGTAGCCTTGAACAGGCTGCCCAGAGCGATGAGACTATGGGCTAACAGCCCCCGCGGGACACCCCAGCTGATCACTGGGAGTGATGGGACAGTTTAGATGCTGTTCACATCACAAATGGATTCATACGGTTATGCTTCTCTTGTGTGTGACTGTGTACACTTCTGAGTTTACTATGGAAGCAATATGTTTGTAAGACATGTACCTTTACTACTTAAAGATCATACAACATTCATATGTTTTAAAAAAAACTGATGCACACTTTAAAGGGTCTAAGGCATGCTAATGAAGACCTATAGGAAACTCTCTAAATAGCTTTATTTAAAATCTTTTGTTCATATTTGACTGTGTTACACTGTAAAAACTGCTGGCAGGAGTGTGTTTAGATTAACTGGCCTGTTTCCTGTGCCTCTTCTCTGGGTCGAGTACAGCTTGCTAAAGCAGTCGCTTCAAAAATGAAAAACACACTGATGAATTGTATGGGTTTTTTAAGATAATGGCTTGGTTGCAGTATGTGTTCCATTAAGTTCACTGTCGTAAAAAGAAAATTATAGAAAGAGCAGACTTTTTTTCAGCTGGTTCTTCGATGAGTGCTTTTGAAAAAAATTGTATGTCATTGATAGACATTGTGTACACAACCACAGAGGTCCAGATTTCAGTTTTATATTAACCAAAGTGAAAATGAAAAGATTTGATAAAAGAGGCTGAGCACACACTACGTTCACTTGGCATTTTTAAACATTATATTTTTTGTGCTACTTTATCCAAAAACTGATTCTAATGGATTTTATTTATTTTTTCATATTGTTGTTGCTTTTTGGCATTTTTATTTGCTTTTTATTTCTGCATATGACCTTGATGTCAGGTCTAGTATTTTTACTTTGGTAATTTCCACTTGATATTTTTCAATTACAATTGTCAATCAGATTATAATGTACACAACTCTAGAAAGGTCTCACTAAATCTGCACTGGGATTTTACTCAACCCCACACATAAAGCTGCATAACTCCACCCCACACCAACAGAATAGCTCCCTTTACCTGCTTTTAACCAAAGATCAAGGCTAACTTTAAAGTTCTAAGTCCCTTTTTGCAGATGTATCCAGTGGAATAGACACATTGTCTGTTTTATTGTTAGCCAGTATTCAATGTTCAACAGCACACTGAGCTGGGAATCCTCCAGTCCCTCGTGCCTCGCCTGTCTCCTTGTTGTTGTGTTCCCAGCCGAGGACTTTATCTGAGGTATCCAGGATCTAAGTGAATTTCTGCTGCCCATCTCTCACGCTGCTGATAAGAAACCGAGGCCACTTTCAGGACAATCAGATTGGCATCAAGGTCTCAGGGCATTTTTATTGAGCAGCAGGTCAATGGAGGGTCCCCATGGACTTCATACAGAGGTAGATTTACGTCTGTGACTCTGTGCGTGCGGTGTTTAATCCACGCTTCTTTCAGGTTGTTGCTAAGTTACTCTTGAGCGGGTTCACATCAACACCTTTTTATTGCTGTATGTGCGCACACAGGTAGACAAACAGGAACGAAAGGGCTGTGTCCGCTGGCCTTGTAATGTTGCACAAGTGAGTGGAGCAGTGATGCGAGGATGAGTGTGTGTCTGGTCCTTTTGAATCTGCTCTGTTTAAACAGCCTCGGTGCTTCAGAGTACGGCCGCAGATGAAGAGATACCGGAGAGAGGCCTGTGTTCAGTGGTTTTAAAGTGCTGCTGTTGATATATAAGTACTTTTATTGTGGAGAGCCTTAGGGTTGTCAGGTGAAAATTAGAGAATTACAGTTTGAGGAAAATGTTTCGAGGGGGTTCATCTCTGGTGGTTTCTCCCTGTTTTATTAAAGGTGCGCTGTGTAAAAGGTCGTAAAGTTGAAGAAAATGGAACACATCAATTAAAAGTATGATTTCAGTGTTTAATAACATTACGTTGTTACATATATAGATAAACATTATGTACAAAACAAAAATTAAATGTTATATTTGCTAATATATACAGTACATTTAAATTAAAAAAACTAGTTGGTTGCAACGTTTTCACCGGAGAGGGTCATTGGGACTGACTCATTGATTGTTTATATAGTGGATATAATCCGCCCATTGGTCCCCTATTAACTGATATTGTCGTTACGATTCGGCAATAAAATGGCCGTTACATCCGGGCTTTTTGGCTTTTACTGCATAGTAAAACAATCAATCCCTCTACGTGAGTTGTCACGTAGTAAAAACTTAGCTCTAGAGACCGGAGCCATCTTTTGTACCAGGCTGTAAACATGATTTTTACACTTTTAAAGTCACCATTGGGTTTCTCCTTATATTTCTGCATTTGGAGCCTGCCCTCTGGTGGACGGCGGTATATCGCCGTATTTCACTGTATTTTGGCGTATGGCGGTGCCCTTACGCAACGGCCATTTAGGAGGTTCCTTGGGAGACATTTGGACTGACTACGGTTGAGTATGGGCATAAATCACTAAAAGGGGTCCAAAGCGGTGCCTAGAAAGCATACCGTAGCGTATTGCTTTGGGAACACGTTGAGCTAACCGTAAACATACAGCTCCAACTTCAGCGTCAGAATTATCCATTTATTGTCTTCGCCTCGTTAAACATTACGTGATTGAACAGATAGCATTTATCAGCGTTGTTCATTGCCTCATTTTTCTCTGTTGATACTTTTCTTTTTTTTGAGCTGTTTCTCTGTTAAAATACATATCCATTGTTAAAAATACACTTTATCTGCAGCTATTAAGTTTCCTGAAACGTATGACAAGCCGGTGTACACAAAAGGGAGCAATTCTTTTCTGAGTATGGGGTTTTCACGAGCATTAATTGGGAAAGCTTTTCTGTTTCTGAGTAACATGTTCCCATCGCTTAAAATCTCTTTAACAGTAGATGGCAACATAAAGCCCATTATTTTCCACAGATCATTTACAATAAACTATTTTAGGGGGTTTATTATTAGGGGTTTAAGACATAGAAGAAAAAAATATCAGGCACAGTCTGTTTAAATAGGGAGGCCTTAAAATGTAGGAAGTTGGTGTGGCTTTGTGAAAACAAAGCTACACAGGAAAAAAAATCCGAAACAGTCTAATGTAGCATCGAAATACAATACAATATACCTCCGTCCACCAGAGGGCAGGCTCCAAAAGCGGAAATATAAGGAGAAACCCAATGGCTACTTTACAAGTGTAAAAATGATGTTTACAGCCTGATACAAAAGATGGCGCCGGTCTCTCTAGAGAGGGGGTGACCTATAAAACCTATTGTTTTACTATGGAGTAAAAGTCGAAAATTCCGGATGTAACGGTCATTTTTATTACCGAATCGTAACAACAATATCGGTGAACAATAACAACAGTATCAGTTCGATCCTCACTCTCCCCACAGTCCATACTGTCGTTGTGTCCTTGGTCAAGACACTTGACCCACCTTGACTCCACTGGCTGTAACACTGGTAATTACTTTAGAACAATGTAAGTCGCTTTGGATAAAAGCTAAATGAATAAATGTAAATGTAAATGTAAATCTGTGAACAGTGAGCTCTTAGAAGTTTACACATGCAACATTCTTTCTAATAACTAACGTTGTAAATCATTTTAGTGTTATTATGTGACTGTGGGATTTTGTTTTAGGCTTTAAAAATTTGCATGCAAACTAAAGGCTGGAAAAGAAATCTGCAATTTAAATAAACTAACTTATAACTAACTAACAACAGTGAAAAAACAGAAACATGAGCACAGTTTATCTTAGCTTATGTATTAAAAAAATATAGAGCCACTACACACAGCAATAAGCTACACGTTTGGCTGGTAACAGCCGGGAAACAGATTTATAAATGTTATAATGTTCTGATGGTGGCTCTAGACTGGCAGCTTTGGTTTTACATTTAATTTGATTACATTAATGTTGAAGTTGATATTTACAAGAACTATTTTAACTGCTGCTGTGTAAAGAGAGTACTGCTGTTAAAAATGACCTTGAATCGTTTTGCAGATTTTGTTTGTAAACCAAATGTTTTTGTATATTTACTCATATAGCAGTACTTTTGAAATAAAAGTGAGCACTACACTACTTTGAAATTTGTTTTTGCATGTTGTGAAATGCAATTAATTGCAATTAATGGTAGAAAATCAGGCAATTACATTTTTTTATTGTTGTCCAGCACTAATGTAAACACAACGTTTGTGGCCCTTGTGTGGTGTCACTGATTCTGTATCAGATGCCACTCTCCTGGACCCAGCACAGTGGGAACCAAAGCCTCTTTGGGGCTTATCAGAAGCCATGAACTGAGCTGTACTTAATTGACCTGTACTATACCACTTGGCTGGAAGGAGGTTTTCTTGTTCTCCAATCCTCCAGCATGCTGACAAGAATACAACCCAAAAAATGTGTTTTATAAAAGGTGCATGACAAATACTTACCTACAGTAAAGCCAATACAACCACACTTTGCATCCTCCACAGCTTCCTGTAAAAGAAAAAAATCAGAGAAAGGGCTTATCAGTCCCATTCCCTATTCCCTATTTCACAATTTCTTTTTCGAGGTTTTGCACTGCAAAACCTCAAAAAAGAAATTGTTATTATTCAGATGAGTTAATTTGACAGTTTGTATTAACTGAACCAAACATGTGAAAACCCTACTGGGAAACTTTTAACAAAATCTATTCAGAGTGACTTGGCTTGTTAGTCACATTTCAGATTCAGAGGTGTCACCGTGATGGCAGATAAGTCAAGATAAGTCAAGCAGCTTTGTGTGTGTTGTGACAGAGGTCGTGATCACATGACACACCTGTGCGTTCTCAGATGATATTCTCGACTTTTACCTTGTCAATAAGGTGTTGTATCCATCATTTCCCCATCTCCCACACACTCACTGTCTTTGCGTGTGCATTGGGTTTTGTAGGCCTCCTCAGCATCATCATCATCATCTTCATCACTGCTGCTGCAGTATCTCTTCCATTGGCAGCATGTGAAAAGTTTCATGAGCGTCGCGTGTCGTCTTCCTCAGAGTCAAATTAGTTTGTGAAAATCTGTCAGTCTGTCGCTAAGAAGTGTCAGCTGCTTAGCGACAGCAGATCCTGAGCCGCGGGGCCTTGTCTGACAAACACACACACACCCTTGCATAAACACAGTTAAAACACACACACATGGACCAAAACTCTCACGTACACACACTTGAGATCTGTCGTTACTGTAGAACTCCCGACACACACAGCTGGGTCCCGCCCCCCTCGCCCAAACATCAGCGGGGGTGATCTGTCTTCCCCGGTCTCACCTGAGGGCAAGCTGCAAGCGGCGGCAATCTGTCGCCTGTCACTCTCCATCACTTCTCAAACCTCATTCCCCTCCAATTCACACGGCCCGGCTGCAACATCTCTTTTAAAGACTTTCAGATCAACTTGAGTCATCTGACTGGGGTTGAACAGATGTTCGCTAATGAAGGGACCTTGATACTACAGCTCTGCATGCTCTTGTACTTTTTAGGTTCTCTTATTTATGTTAGACACTATAACCACTATACAGAAACTTTCCTGTGGGTGTGTAGCTCACGTGTGGCGCTCAGCAGTGTCGGAGGAAAACCCAGGAAAGGAGTGGGAAGATGAGTGTTAGTTGCTGACGACGGCACTCTAATTGGAAAATGAACCATGAAGGACGGAGGGATGGTAGACAACACTTTTTCCCTGAAAAATCAAATTCTAGCCAAGGACCAAAGCAGATGCTGTGCTATTGTAACATTTAAACAGACTGTACCTGATATTTTTTCTTCTAGTGATGGAAAAATGCTTTAAACCCCCAATAGTATATTGTAAAGGCAATACTTGGTAAAAAAAATAAAAACATATGGTGCCATCTACTGTTTATTATAAGGGATTTTATGAGAACCTGTTACCCAGGGACATAAAACCTTGGCCAATTAATGCTTACTAAACCACTTGTTTGAAAAAGGAGCGCTCCCATTGGTCTACCTCAGCTTGTCATTTTGTTCCAGGAAGTTGATTAGCTGCCAATAAAGTGTATTTTCAGTGCTGAGTATGTCTTTTAACAGAAAAACAGCTCAAAAATAGAACATTTTACAGAGAAAAGCAAGGCAGTGTAAAATACTGATAAATACTTCAATCACATAATGTTGAACGAGGCATAGGTATTTGCTGTTCTGACGCTAAAGGACGTTCTGATGACACATTTTCAGTTGGGAAAACCTAAATAATTATGACTTTCAGAAATGAGGTCCAGTTTTCACCAAAAGGGCAAGTCACAAAAGCATCAGGAGAAGAATGATCCATAAATGTTAAGAATTTGGTGAAAGCAAGCATTTCATCCTACATCCAGTGGTAAAAGTGTCTATACAGGGTGGATTTAATATCAACAATGCACATTGGCTTGTATGCCATTTAGCAGACACTTTTATCCAAAACGACTTACATGAAGCTTCTAATTACCAGTGTCACAGCTGGAACACCACTGAAGGCAAGGTGAGTTAAGTGTCTTGCCCAAGGACACAACAACAGTATGAACTGTGGGGAGAGCAGGAATAGAACCGCCTAGGACAACCGCTCCACCGCTGAGCCACTGCGCGAAGAAATGACAGATCAAGCTCTAATCGCTCAGAAGCTCAGAAGTTGTATACTGTGTGTTGGAGAAATTTTGATTTAATATCTGTTCTTAGCCTACACCATGACGTGATCCTTAACCTAGTACTAGGCTATATAGTTAATATATATATATATATATATATATATATATATATATATATATATATATATATATATATATATATATATATATATATATATATATATATATACACCTTTTTCTACACAGAAGATGTGGGCAGGAGCGTTTCTGTTGAGGATACACTTCATGCAAGACATACAAGACCATCACCTTTCTTCTAAAAGATTTTTTATACATTCACATGAGGTCTTAAAAAAAAGAAGAGGAAAACTTAAAGGAGCAGGAGGGGGAGAGGGATAACATTTACAATGCCCAGCCACCAGGAGTCAATCACAGATTTGGCTGTAATAAATGTCTCAGATGTTCCACTTTCAAGTGATTGTATATCTGTTTTAAGTAAGGGCCTCTCATTTCCCTCTAAATACTCGGCTACAATGGCACAGTCTCCCATCAGAGAGAATGATAACAGTACCTAAACTTCTTTTTAGCCTAAATCAACCTTTTGACATGAAAATGACTGAAGGTGACCAAGGCAATTTACACACTTCAGTATTTAGGAATCACTGATTGCAATATAATTTTACATGCAGATAGTTTTCATCCACCTTGGTTAATCAAGCATATTTCTTTTGGACAAATACAGAAACTCAGACTCATATGTCACTCTGATCAGGACATCAGAAGCCAGTGGATATGCAACTGGCTTCAAATGTTTCAAATGTTTTATTCAAAGGGCTTATCCACCTAACCTGTTGTTTTAAGCTCACATTAGAGTCTTATTGTTACTAACTTCCAAGGTTCACACACTATACACTGTCTGAACAATTATTAGGCAATATTTATTAGGCAATTATTTTGATCATATCATCATTTTATCCACAATTTCCAACTCTAAGCTGTAATAACTTGAACCATCTTTGGATTGAATGCATATCAGGTGATGTGTATTTGTGTAACGAGGGAGGGTGTGGCCTAATTATTAGGCAGATTCTTCTCTTAAAGGAAAAAAGAGATTGAACTGACTCTGAAAAATCAAAAATTGTAAAAAGTCTTTCACAGGGATGCAGCACTCTAAAATATATAAAATATTGGGGCGTGTTCACAGAACCATCAAACGTTTTGTAGCAAATAGTCAACAGAGTCGCAAAAAAAGTGTCGAGAAGAAAAGACGCAAATTAACTGCAAAAGATTTGCGAAGAATCAAACGTGAAGCTACCAGGAACATATTATCCTTCAGTGCTGCCATATTCCACAACCGTAACCCACCTGGGGTGTCAAGAAGTATGAGGTGTTCAGTTCAGAGACATGGCCGAGGTAAGAAAGGCTGAAACCCGACCACCTCTGAACAAGACACATAAGTTAAAACGAATGGGCCAAGAAATATCTAAGAAGACAGGTTTTTCAAAGGTTTTGTGGACTGATGAGATGAGAGTGACTCTTGATGGACCGGATGGATGAGCCTGTGGTTGGATCAGTAATGGACACAGAGCTCCACTTTGACTTAGACGCCAGCAAGGTGGAGGTGGGGTACTGGTATGGGCAGGTATTATTAAAGATGAGCTAGTTGGATCGTTTCGGGTTGAAAATTAACTCAAAATCTACTCTCAGACCTACTGCCAAAAGACACTTTCTTCAAGCAGTGGTCCAGGAAAAAGTCTGCATCTTTCAAGAAGACTTTGATTTTTCTGCAAGACAATGCTCCATCACAGGCATCAAAGTTCTCAACTGCGTGACTGGCCAGTAAAGGTCTTAAAAATGAAAAACTAGTGACGTGACCCCCTTCTTCACCTGACCTAAACCCTATTGAGAATTTTTGGGCCCTTCTTAAGCAGGACATTTCCAGTGAAGGTAAACAGTACACCTCTCTGAACAGTGTCTGGGAGGCTGTGGTTACAGCTGCACAAAAAGTTGATTCTGCTCAGATTAAGAAACTGACTGACTCCGTGAATGGAAGGCTTGTGACTGTTATCAAAAAGAAGAGTGGCTATATTAGTCACTGAGTTTTAAATTTTTTATTTATTTTAGAAATGTTTATTTGTAAATTTTGAGTTTGTTTATTATTCTCACTTTAACCGGTGAAAATAAACAAGTGAGATGGGAAAATCTTTTTTCATTTAGTTGCAAAATAATTCTGCACACTAGACATCATTGTTAGTGAAATCGATTTCCTAAGCCCCCTGGAGTCAGTTTTAAAAGGGCTCTTACAATTATGGACAAGCTGGTTAGAAGTTACCTACCAACCACCAAATCCATCACTTGGCTCTCTCTTCCTAAAGGCCATTGTAGATATTGTGAAAACATGATAAAAACCTTTATGGCTTTTCAGTAAAAAGTCATATTCAACAGTTTCATTAACTGCAGTATAACCCACGTGGTGTACCACCTTGAATGCCCCTGTGGGTGCCTGACCAAAAGGAGGCTCAGGGTGGCTGGGCATAGATATGCCATTTGTTCAGGAGATTTAAATTATCCAATGGCTAAGCATTATTTGGAAGTTCACCATGGAAATGACTCCACCTTAAAAGTATCTAGGATTGAAGCCATCACCATGGATGCCAGAGGTGGAGACCGAATCAAACGCCTCAAGCAAAGAGAAGCCTACTGGATCTGTGTTATAAAAAGAGTACCCAGGACTAAATTAAGACTTGGATCTGTCTTACTATTTTTAATTGTAAAGTCATTCACTGTAAAAAACAAAGTGTAATTTACTGCCCTCTAGAGCCTTAAGAAATATTACCACCCTCAGCCTCCTGACTACACACCTGTACGCAGTGAGTATAAATAAGTGTTATCCTGGCTTGATAGTCACACTCTGAAGTAGGCACAAGCTGACACACGTTGGTATGCCATAAAGACTTTCAAATAAACAACCCTTATGAAATACAGGCTTTTTATATTTTTACTAAATTGATTGTTTATCTTTTTGAAATCTTTGGAATAGTTTTCTAATCTTTTAATAGTTTTCCTTGTGCATGATCACATGCACAAGGTTCCAAATGTTTGCACGTCTGGCAAAGAAATGGCTGCTGCTAATACTAACACTGTGATGACACATAAGAACACCCAATTTTTAAACCTGGTGTATTTCTGCAGTAACATTGAGAAACATTGATGCCTCAAGGTAGATTTATACATTTAATATTAGAAAATACAATTCTGAAATACAAAAACACTGTATTTTGCTGATTTTGCTCAACTCACTTTGTTTAGCCAGCAGCTAATAGCTGCCTTAGACCTGGTTGGGATATCATTGTACTTGTAGAACAACAATTTTCAGAATAACGCACAAAAAAACAACTCTTAGCTATATATTTGGCAATTTTGGGAAGCAACAATGCTGTCCTAGTCCTTTTGCTGCTGCTGAGTTCTTGTGAGATTTGGGAGTTTCAAAATATATCTTGAACTAAACCCAAAATTATCAAAGAAGCTGCCCTTTTGCAAACTTTCAACAGGAGCCATGCCTGGTGGTGCTGTGGAACAGTTCTATCTGAGTCAGGTTAATTCTTCCTTGTTTAAACAAATAGACGAGACACAAACAAAATCTTTTTGTTTTCTGCGTATATAAACATATAAACAGAAATAAATGTAGAAAAGGGAATGAAAATGACCCTTTGCAGAAAATCATTGATGTTTTTCCACATTTTATTAAACTACTCTTTCTTTTTGATTATCATCTTGTCTTTGTTTCGTGTTTCCTATGATACACTTTAAACATGGCGTCGACATAAAAAATGAAAGGTTCCTCACATCTTTGTGTCATAAAACCATATGTTTTTTTGTTCAATAAGCTCCGAGGCAGAGGTTACAGATGCTGCCCACATAGTTTTTAAACAGTCTTTACATTATTCTGCTGTAGCGCTGACTGAAAAGAGCATGTGCAGATGTCATTTATCATTGCTTCTAGTTTTATAATCATCCTTATTCTCTCTCTTTTAAATACACAGACGTGAGGCGTTTCAGTGAAATCCTGCATTCCTCTGATCTAATTACAACCCTTCCATTTGATTTCAGGAAATTATAAATTGGCTTTTGTTTCCTTTCTAATGTAATTAGTTAAATCTTTTAAAATACAATTAGGCCGGAGCGCCACACTGTTGGGGTGTTTGAGTTCTCCCTTATTACCGATGTCAGAAAAAAAGAGCCGCTACATAAATCAGTGACCACTGCTTATCTGTTTTTCTTGCTTGAAAAACAAAAAACAAAAAAACATAAGGCTGAAAATATCCTTGTCTGTTTGAGCGCTCTAATCAATAAAGGCGAAATGCGGTGAGGCCACAGTGATGTTTGTGCACAGTTAAGGGCACTTCCCTCTGCTCTTTTTGATGGTAGACTGACTTTTCAATATAACAAAGATTTGCTGTGGGAATTGATATCTAATTCCCGAAGCAACATATTTGTATTTCTGCAGTTCTTTTCTTTTTTAGTCGTTGATTCCAGAGCTCGTTGTGCCCTCGTTTAACCTGCCGCCGCCACACTTATTTGTTTGTCTCTCTATCGAGACATGTCTTGCTGAAACTGCTCTGTTCAATTAGCAACGATAATAAGCTCCACTCAAGGGACCAGGGTTGTCTCTGTGAATACTAACACTACGGCATAATTTTCCCATGGCTGTTTACTTTGAATGCCTTTAGTGAGCGCACAGCCCTATGAGTACAATTATTCATCTCTTTGGTAGAGTTGAAACAGACAGAGAGCAGGTTAGGGCGGTGGATGGGACATAAAACCAAGGAGTTTCTTACTGAAAATCATGTAGACAAGACAAATAATTTATTTTTGTATATCCCAATATCACAACAACAGCTGCCTCAAAGGGCTTAACAGACTGCACCAGACAACATCCCCTGTCCTTACCTTAAAATTTCCAGGTAAGGTTGGGCTTACCCTAGGAGGAGACAGAAAAATGAAGAGCTGAACACGATAGTGCAGGTGTAATAGATTATGGATTTGACTGGATTTGACTGATGAAGTAGCTGGGTGCAGTACCACCAGGAGTCACCCAAAATTTTAGTTGGGTTGCCAAAAAAAAAAAAAAAAAACAATTCATATAAATATTATTTGATCAAAAATGACTAGAGCTACTATCATCTTCTTTTCCCCTTGTGGCCTGCTGGGTCTTTGTAGCCCACACAGAAGCAGTCATTTGGCTCTGGATGGCTCCCTTTAACTTGGATGTTTTGTGCATCATAGTAACTGGGACATTTAATTTAAAGAATAAAGGTAATTCTAATAAATCCAAGATTAATTTTGGAGCTGTAATTGGATGTGTTCCATTTGGTTTTACCATTTACTCCAAGATTTTACACATTGACCCTTTTAAAGTGGCAAATTTTGAACAGGAGTTGAAGTTAATGCAGCATAAAAAACTGAGCACCTGCTGAATGCCACACCTCAGCTTTATTTGTACTGTTATTGACATTGACATTGATATGTCAGTAGTACTGGCGGATTCACTTATTTATAACTTTTACTTTCACACCACAAAGTGTCAAATGTCACTGGTATGCAGCTCCTATACTGTATGATGCAAGTGAGACAATTATGTATAGGTTCGCATCAGCCAGACTCCTAAACCGATTCTGGGCGCACTGTGAGCACTGCCAGCCCAGATTGGAGTTAAAAACACCCCCAGTGGAGTGCTTTGTAGCTCTTGTGTCAGTGGTTAGTGAGCGTATGTCATGCTAATCCCCTTTTCCAGCTCCTCTTATCTGAACATGAGCCCAGTGGAAAAGAACAAACACCTAAACATTGAAATGAGTATCCTTTAAAAACAAGCTACAAATGCAAGTGTTTGAGTGTTTGAGTGTTTATGTCATCCTGCCTTTCTCTCTGCAGTGTGTGTGTGTGTGTGTGTGTGTGTGTGTGTGTGTGTGTGTGTGTGTGTGTGTGACAGGCAGAGTCTAATTCATCCAGGTGATAAGTCATGTCATTGGCTCTTTGTGCTGTGGCTGTTGCTACTGTGCTTAATTTGACCTGCTCGCCGGTCAATATTAGTTCTGTGGAGACTGACTCAAAGGGACATGTTTGTTCACCCCGCATCCCCCTCCCCCATCCCAGAGAAAACAAACACACACTTCCGACGCACGGCAGAGTCACATGTCACTCAGCAGCGGCCCACAGACAACAGGTCACAGCAGATGGGTGATAAAGGAGTACATGGAGGAGGTGCGCGCTCGGTTTATAGCTTCCTCGAGTGCAGCTGTTTTTTTTTTTTACATCTGGTGACCTTTTAAATGACGGGAATTGCACCTGAATCATGGCTGGAAAAGGAGACAGTTCAGAATCAGTTTCCCTATTGTGCCACACTTTGTAAGGTTTTTACCTGAAGATATTTAGCCTGGTTGTCATTTTGATGATTCACTGACATCAAAAAATGATAATAAGACTCTTTAATTCACTCACCTGTTTGCAAGAAGCCCTCACATCAACACAACTCATACACTGTTTATATTCATTATATTTTGCTGAACAGCACTGAAAGTAATTTAATCAATGCCAGCAAAGTTTTAAGCTTTTAGGGACACTGTGAACCTCACTGCTGCAACACAAGAAGAAGTAATGGCAGGGCTCCTCTACAAAATATAGTCATTTATTAAAGCTTGGGTTTTTGGAGACAGCATCAGTAGAAAATTTGACATCAAATACTAACAATATATTAAAAATTGGTAGAGCACTCGCAAATATGCAAAGCTACGCAAGAAGTTACTCGGATCTTGGATGGGTGATTTGCCCAATTTCATTCCCTTAACTCTCGGCCTGTTTCTGATCAACCCACTATCAATAAAGGTAAAAAGACTCCCAAAATATCTAAAAAGAAGCTCAAAGACACATTGCTTTAGAAAGCTTTCCGCATGTAATAACAAATGGTCAAACCGCAAAAGGATCATTCCGTTTTGCGAAAAATGTATTGTAGTGTGTAGTGGCCTCCAATAGATCAAATGTGGTGTGCTCTGTAGAGATCAAAGTTGAATATGCAAACTTTTTAAAGGCCAGTGGTAAACACTCACATGGCGGTTTTCCAGTTCAATTATATCACAACTGAAAAATGGAGGTGGGAAAATGGTGGGAAGATTGTCCAAATCATAATAATAATCTTTTTTTGGCTCATTCTAATCATATTGTCAGTAATTTAGCAAAATTTTGTACCACATTGTGTTCCATTATGAATAAAGCAATAACCAGCAACAAAAAATGAGCATAAAGGGTGCTATAAATTTGTCTATGTCAACACCAAACTCCTTGTTGCATTTAGTTACATTGTGGACTGTGCTGACATTGACTTACACTTAATAGAGATCAAAAGTGATGGATGCACTTTAAACCCACAGGGCTGCTGATTTAGCACTCTATATTCTATACCAGCAACTGGGGAAGCACTATTAACTCTGAATGAAAGACTGCTCAGGTTTTCTCCCTCAGTCCAAGCAAAGAACCCAAAATGCTACTGATGTTCTTCCTACTGTTATTGATTCAAGAAATTCTTGTATCTTCTCTTATCTTTGAAATCAAGCTTCAAAGAAATAAAGCTAACTCAACACAAACTCAGCAGAAGCCCACCAGCTCACTGCAGTTTATTACAAATCTGTGGGACCTACCTCTGGATATGCTTGGTATTTTAATTGAACAGCTAAGCCATTTTACTTTTTCTGTTTCGTTATTAGAGGACAATTTCCCACGCAATTTATTAGTTGACCTTAATACTATATGTTTACATGAGAAAGGCATTTTGAGTGTGTTGTACTCAGCCAATCACAGCTTATGGAAGAAATGTAAGTAATACACCAAAACTATAGCATCACTTGAAAAATATATTATCAACCCAGATTGTAATGAACTATATTGGAGTAATGCATTTACTTTTGGTTGACTCCAACTGCAAGAAAATGCTGTTACTGTTAACAAACACTTCCCCTAATAGCTTCCAGTACAGTTCAGAATTGATTTTTGAACTTTTAATGTTTGTTTCTTAGACAATAAAAAACTTTATGTGAAACGTGAGTGTCCATTCATCTTTCGGAAGTCCCCAGGTCAACATACAAGCAGAAGGGCCATCTCTTTAGTTTTCTTTTGCTTGAGCAAGTTAATGGAATACTCTTCCCAAGGGCTTCATACCTGCCAACCTGCCAAATGCAAGTAGATTTTCCAATGAGAGAAGATTCACAAGATAAGACATTTAAAAAAAGTTTGTACTTAAATTAGATGCCAACAAATGGATTAAAATTAATTAGAGCACATGATGCTAAAGGTAGGCTACTAAGAAGCTTTTTATTTATTTCTGTGTACTTTCTTTAAAGATGTTTTAATTATATATTTTTGTTTCTTTGTTTGATTTGTTTTGTCAGTAGATTGACAGTAGATTGACAGAAAACAGGGTGAGAGAGAAGAAATGATATTGGGCAAATAACTCATAGTGGTATACTTTTGCCAGGACGTAAATGTAAATAAGAACATGTTCTTACCTGGTTAACTAAAGGTTAAATAAAATGTCTTGATAATTTATACATTTACATCACTCTTTGGATTTGTTCCTAAACAACATCCATCCATCCATCTTCTACTGCTTACCCGGGGCCGGGGGGCAGCAGCCTAAGCAGAGATGCCCAGACTTCCCACTCTCCAGACACTGAGGCGTTCCCAGGCCAGCCCAATGAGATTGTCCCTCCAGCATGTCCTAGTTCTTCCCTCCTTCTGGTAGGATGCGTCTGGAACACCTCCTCAGGAAAGCATCCAGGCGGCATCCGAAACAGATGCCTGAGCCACCTCAGCTAGCTCTTCTCAATGCGGAGGAGCAGCAGCTCTACTTTGAGCTCCTCCCGATTAACCGAGCTCCTAAGCCTATCTCTGGAGCGCCCAGGCACCCTGCGGAGGAAACTCATTTTGGCCACCTGTATCTGGGATCTTGTCCTTTTGGTCATGACCCACACCTCATGAACTTAGGTGAGAGTAGGAATGTAGATTGACCGGTAAAGTGAGAGCTTTGCCTTGCAGCTCAGCTCCTGCTTTACCACAACAGACCGGGTACATCAACTGCATCACTGCAGAAGCCATCCCCCAGCTGCCCCGAGCCGCCCCCAATTGGACTTGGAGGTGCTGATTCTCATCTCACCTGATTCGCACTCGGCTGCAAAGTGTCCCAGTGCACACTGAAGGTCCTGGCTTGATGAAGCCAACAGGACAACATCAAGATCTTGTGGTCCTCAAACCGGACACCATCAGCCCCCCGGACAAATTCTGTCCATATAATATAATAATATCGGTAACAAGGGGCAGTCCTGCCGTGGTCCAACATGCACCTGGAACAAGTCATAAAGAACACGGAAAATAAAAAAAAAATGGAAAATGAATAAAAACTTTGCACATTTGCCCTTCAAATTGTGTTCATGTGTACTGTAATAACAAAATGATTTAAATAGTTAAATGACTGGAGTATAAATGCAGCTTTGTACTGTACTTAAAACTAGCCAAGACCAAGTTTTGTCAAGACTATAGTGCACAGTTCATGGTAACAGATACCAGGAAAAAGAAACCCTACAAGTCTTACCAATGACAACCATATCAAAGATCCAGGCAAGACTAAGAGGCCGTTTACACTCAAAATGCATGGTTGAGGGTGAAAGCCTGGAAGCTAATCTTTGGCGCATGCACTAATGAGCAATGTCCATTAAAAATCTAGAAAGGCCCTTAATTATAAAAGTTTCTAAAAATACAGGGGTTGACAGTACCCCTGACCTAGTAGTGCTCCCAACAGCTGAACATATCTGTGTGAATGCAGACCATTTGCTGCTGGCTAGTGTAAACAACCCCTGAGGTAGGATTGGTCCTGTGTACCACAATACTACTAAACTTCCAGGTTTTATGACATCATAAAGCAGCATTGTGTGTTTTTCTGTAACACATTATGAATGATGAATTTGATATCTTTATGGTGTACGGATTGGACCAGCATCAATTCATGGTGTAGCCAAAACAGCAAAACAGCAACCTTGTTAGAAGTGGTCTTGACAAACGTTTTGTTCCTGGTTCAGAATAAAATAAGTAATACACCCAGAATTAATAAATGGAAACTAACTTAACACCAAATGATCAAAAAGAATGGCTGCGGCAGAAAGCTAAAAAATAAAATAAATCATTTTGTGTTTTAAGTGCCTAAATAAATCCAATATGAGGATTTATGGTGGGCGGGCGGAGGCAGGCTGTGTGAGTGTTTCGGCTCATATCCTGTTTGTTTAGACTCGGCAGTTCTACGAGGGCAGCAAGGTAGCGGCTCACTGGCTTTAGATTGTTTGTCATTTGGCATTTGAAGTGGAACTAACAAGCCTATAAAACGGTAACGAGAGAAAAGACGAGGCTGAGAGGAGGCCAAGGGAGGGAGGGCAACCTGGAGAGGAGCACTTTCAAAAAAATGGGGAGGAGTTTGTAGAGCAGATGAATGGGTACAGACAAAGAAGGCACTGGGGGGAAATGAGGAGTGTAGATGTGGGCGATAAATGCAGGTTGAGTGGGAGAGATTCCCTGTGAAATTGTTTGTGAGATCTGGTAACAGTATCTGGGAATTTAATGCTCATACGGATCTGCACCCTCTCCACACTGTCCCCACTGATTACTCTACCTGATATAAACACCATCTTTTTTTGCATGAGGAAAACTGTTTAACATAAGAGTCATTTGTGAAAAGAGGAGACATTATGATGTCAGTTTGTTCTAAGGCTTTGGCCAATCACATGCTCACATACAAGTGGGTCTCCTCCCATTCAAATATGGCCTATTGGGCTAGACAACACTGAATCAATGGCAGAAAGTCAGACTGCAAATGTGGTTGTTCCAGAGCCTGTAACCCTAAGGACAGGCAGGCCAGCCTCTCAATGTTTCTCAAGTTAAACTTGTTTATGGACAAACCAGTATTCACAAAACCTAGCTTTTCCCAAAATAAACCAAAATAATGCATTCATCTCCAATAAGGTTATCAAGCTTTGGCCAAGACAAAACTATGATTTGAACAAAACTTGCAAATTGCTCAACAATGCTGAAAAACGTTTTATGTGATATGCACTACTCCTACATTCAGAGCCATATTCATTACATTTCTACTGTTCAAAATGTGTCTTATGTGTGTGCTTAACCATTTGGCTTTATTAGATTTCTTCATCTCAATGACATACTGCTCAAAAAATTGAAGAAAGACTTTTACATCTGTGTATTAAACCAAGTCACTTTTTAATTTGCCCAATGGGGATACAGAAGGAAATTGGTTAAAATTCGTGCACACCAATTCATTACATGCACACCATACTTTAACAGCTGGTGAAATGTACAAGACTTTTGCTTCTTTAATTGACATCAATATCCTGGTTCATGTGTACTTTGGGACATTCATTTTGTTGTTCTTTAATTAAATTCAATTTAGTCCATCCATTACTCACTTAATTTGTGCCAATTGTGCCAGCACATGTGCAAAACGATCTACATTCCTGGGGTAAGTGAGGTAACTGGCATCATTACAAACTTTTTCCTTTCACTGAGATTCTTGCAGATGCTGGAGCGGCAGGAATATGGTGCACTTTTACAACATACACCTCTGAGATAATCTGGGAAATAACATGTTAAAAATGTCATCAGTGACTCAACATCTGGAGGAAAATTAAATTAGAAAAGTTACACAAACAACTTCATGACGTGCCTTTGTGTCCATTACAGTTGGTCCCAGTCTATAGTCTTCACCTGTATACTGCTCACACAAAAACACTGTCATTTTGTGTAATTAATATGTTCAGACTTTTTGCAGCTCACTGTTTCCCTATAGTTTCAAGCTATCATCTGTATAATTGATTCTGTTGTGTTTGTAACACAGCATGAAGCTGAGATGTGACACATTTCTACTGTGGTGTACAACTTTACCGTTGGCAACTAATAGTCACAGCAGTGTTACAGCATTATATTCATTTATACTTGAGCTGTTTATCAAAAGTACAGCACTGTGTGATTCAAATCCCCATGCTGCAGAAATTAAATATATCACCATTAAATGTTTAAAGTACAGACAGCATTCACCCAACAGTATTGATGTAATTGTGACTGTATTGTATATCAAAAGTTTTTGTTGAAAGCTGCTAGCAACATAAAACGAGGTAATTATTTATCTGTATTTTGCACAGCAGAATGGCAGTGGTTAAATCAATCACACTTACATTATTTCAGTGGGATTTGTTTAAAACAGTATGTTTCCAAAGAGCTACCATAGAGATGGCACCAAAAAGGGACAAAACCAACTTTTAAAGAGGAAATAGTCAATGGCCATTAGTGCATAATATATACGTAGAGCTTTTAATGTGGACAGAGAAACATGGAAAGTATCATCAAAAGCAAAACAAAAGACAGCAAACAGCTTATATAGCGTTTTTCAAGATAACCCAAGACACTTTATTTATTTACTTTACAGTCCAATATTCATTCACTCCACAGTCACATACTGGTGGAGGCCTGGTCAGCTGCCCTGACAGAGACAGGCAGTTATTTTGCACCTACAGACTTTCCGATTGATCACATTTACATTTATTCATTTAGCTGACGCTTTTATCCAAAGCGACTTACATTGTTCTACAGTAATTACCAGTGTTACAGCCACTGGAGGCAAGGTGGGTTAAATGTCTTGCCCAAGGACACAACGACAGTATGAACTGTGGGGAGAGTGAGAATCAAACTGCCTACCTTCCGGTTGAACGACGACCAATTTACCACTGAGCCACTGCTCCCCACATCACCAAACATTCTCACACCAGCGCCACAGACACTGGAGGTAAGGAGGGTTAGGTGTCTTGCCCATGGACACAACAACAGTGTGATCAGTGTAGATGTCTACAGGACAGTCCTTGATAAATAGTCCATCATGTACAAATGAATAAATATAGTTCAGGTGGAGGGTCTGTGGGTCGGGACAAGGGCACAGATGGGGCACAGCTTAGGTTGAATAACACCACATAGAGGGCCCAGAGCTGTCCACAGTTTCTTTCAGGACCTGTGCTTCCTCATAAAAAAAATGTTAAACTGGCATCTGACGAGATTAGCATACCCATTTCATAAGCTGAAAATTCTACATTAAAGTAATATGCACCTCACCATTATAGACATAAAAAATCAAATGCATATTATATATAGTAATGGCTTAGCATCCATCTGGTAATAGTAAACAACACATCAGGCCAAAATACGGTACATGAGTAGATCCCCAAATAGATTTTGTTAATCATCAAATGATCTATTATCTTTAAAGTGTCTCATTTGGTATCTTGTGCACTCATATAATCGAATGGTAAATATTGCTTTTTGATGTAGTTTGTTCAAGTGTCTAGGCACTAAAACATATCCCAAAACCATCACCATAGTTTCTCCAGTTTTATGAAGAAATATAGGCTCCGATACAAGTGTAACAGGGACAAATGTATTAAAGCAGTGCATTTATATCCATAATATATTTGAATATTATCAGAACCTCATCCAAACAGGTTCATTCCTTCAGCGGGTTTGGCATGTCGGGAACAGATGTGTCTAGACTCTCAGCATAGGGCCATTTGTTTCTCTAGCACCTCTGAATAGAAAACTAAAGAAAAGATTGGAACTACTGACTTTAAGTTTAGCTTTGCCTGTTTCTCGTGGCTGTTAATGTCTTCACCAGCTTGATTTTAACCAGACTATTCGAACAGCAAGTTGTAAGTTATGTCTCGCATAGAACAAGGTCCAGTTTAAGGAGCACCTCTCTGTCTTACAATGTCATTTGCTCACTCTTTCATACATCCTTCACAATTTGAATAACTATAAGAATATCCATTAGTGTGGCCTGTAACACAAATACACTTTGTGGCAGAGTAATAGCTATAAAAGGAGACTAATGTGTGACAGTTAAT
This sequence comes from Neodontobutis hainanensis, assembly GCA_024349245.1. NCBI lineage: Eukaryota > Metazoa > Chordata > Actinopteri > Gobiiformes > Odontobutidae > Neodontobutis > Neodontobutis hainanensis. The sequence goes on from JALDNG010000027.1 coordinate 2,173,901, forward strand.
AACTCAAGTGAGTCACTTTATAAGCTGACTCCAGTGGTAGTTCTAGCTCTCCAAACTCTGAGGTGCTTTTGATGTGTCATGACTAATAATGTTTAAATGGAGACTCTCTTCACATGGGGGCACAACTGTAGATGAAGTCTAGTGCTCGTTTCCAAGCTCATTTCCATTAATATTTTAGAATGTTCAATCGTTATAATTTGCGTCCATTGTATGTCTGGAAACCCCACTCTAATAAAGACTAGACTAATGCTTTAATGGAAAAAGCAGGATGGTCACCCAGGTAACCAGTTTTCTCCCAAAGCCAAAACTGCATTGTTCGTGTCTAGTGTCTATTTTAGTTTAGTTTCAGTTTTTATTCTAAATCAGTCTGACCTTTTTCCATGGGATTTGTTTGTATACATACTGTACGTATGTTCTTCCAGGGCTACCATATTTGTTCATATGCTCTAAAAATGTGAGTTGCAATCTGTGCTTTTGCCACCGAAAAGTTACACACCCCACCTTTAAAGAGAAAACAACCAGTGACCAATATTGCTGAACTACAACTAAATGCATTTATGTCAATTTATAAATAGATAATTTTATGTGGACAGACATCTTTTAAGTACCCTGCCAGCTCACTCTTTAAAGTCTTGTGTCACTTAAAAAAAAGAAAGAAAGATATTAATGCAGTGTTTAAGTTAATATTCTTGCTTTATGGAGGGAGATGAAATCACGTGATTATTTGTTCGATGAGTTTTCAGGTCACAGCAGCAGCTCTGTTGGTGCACATTAAGATTGACCTCAAGTGTAAATCAAATACATTATAACAAAAGGCCACTTGACAAGGATACCTATATACCGCTTGTCTTGTTTTGTTATTTAAGCTTTTTGACTAATGAGGCTTACTTTAATTTGATTAAACTCCACGAGAACGTTGCTGAATGAGTAAAAGCATATTTCAAAACACGTTGCCCTCAAGCCTTTAAGTAAGTAAGGTTTAATGGGTCAGTATTCTTCATTAAGTTTTTGCAATAAAAGCAACGAGCTTAAGACTATAAATACAACACAAAGAAAGTCTACAAGGACTGCTTTCAGACAAACAATTCTTTAATTAATGAGAAAAAATAAAAACAGTAGCAGCGTATTTGGAGTCAATAGCATTATGAGGCTGCCCCATTTGATCACACGGGTGTCTGACAGGCTGCAGAAAGCATGAAGACAGTGTGGTCCAGAATGAATAAATAAATGAACCACGAGATAATCATTTGAAGAGAAGTAAATTTATCTGTTGTGACCCTGCTAATTCTTACAGTTAGTTTTTGTTTTTCTGTTTTGTCACAAAGAGAATCTAATATAAAGAACACATAACAATTCCAAAAATTTGTGGTCATTTAAGGTACTACAGTCAGGTTACGTTCTGGTGTGTTCATGCCTAAAGAAGAAATCACAAACAATATGATGACATGGTCTGATTTGCGGCAGCTCTTAGTGCCCTGGGGCGTAAAGTGAAGAAGCCAATTAGAGACCAGCCTTTAAGTCGAGAGGCAGATTATTTAAAAAATTGTTTGAATTTTATATATTCGTTGTAATTTTCTCAGTCACCACATCTTTGCCCATATTCAGTTCAGTTCCTGTTGATATCCATTTGTGCTCCCTGCTTTGGATGCCAGTGACGCAACCTACTTAGCATGCGTCAACTAATATCTCATTATGGGGCAATTAAGTTGTGTGAGCACAAATAAACCTGTTCATAATTAGTTCTTCAAAAGATGAGGCACTTGAATCGACCCACAGAGCTTGAATTTACTCGTACACATGCACACTTGGCTGGATTCATGTACTGTATTTGCAAACATAATGTGGCCTCATGACATATCATGACCACAGTGGCTAACTCCTACTCATCCATCCAATATGTTTTGTTAAAATGTAATTTAACCCCAATAAAATCCATATAGAATTGGATTTTATCATTAATGTTTAAATCAAAAACATTATATGGACGATGAAAGCAATGCAGTATACCATAAAATTAATGCAGGCATAATATGTCATATGTTTTCAAAGTACGTCAAAACTGGCTCAATATGATCAATATTTTTGAATAACAAAACATCATTAACCTTTTAATGTGTTGATAAATGCATTCTTAACTGAGTAATGTAAACTGTAGGGCTGTTTTCTCAGAGGATACACTAAACAAAGGGCATCAACACGAGCTAATGCTGGCGTGTTCAGACAGGACTTGACAGGAAGTACGCATTAACAACAGTTAAGCTCATGTCACTGAAGATAATTTGACATTAATTTAGCGTTTAAAGCATCTCCGCTCCCGGCACTGGGGGTAAACAACACAACAAACAGCCCCTCTTTGGTGGCGCCACATTTGGTCACTTTTTGTTACATTTCTGCCTGACTCACTCACAGCTTGTATCAGGGACATTAAGCATTGGATGTCCCGGAATTTCCTTAAATGAAATGATAAAAAAACTGAGATATTATTGATTGGTTCTACTGCCACAGTCAAAACGATGAACCAGTCTTTTGATGTTCATGGAACTCACATTAAGCCTTCGTCAGAAATCCGTAACCTTGGTGTTTTATTTGATTCAAATCTATCTTTTGGCCCTTACATTTCTTCTCTTGTTAAAAACTCTTTTTTCCATCTTCGTAATATTGCTCAACTCCGATCTTCTCTCACTATTGCTGATACTGAAACCTTAATTCACGCATTAATCACTTCACGTCTGGACTAATGCCTTATTTCTTGGTTTTCCAAAAAAACATATTGCCCTACTCTCCCCTTACCGCCCTGTCCCTTAGATCAGCTGAACTTGTTGTCCATCCCACGTTTTCGTCTGTCTACTGTTGGTGGAAGGTCATTTAGCATAAATGCTCCTCAATTATGGAACGCGATGCCTCTTACATTACGAAACATCTCATCTGTGGGTGCATTTAAGTCCCAGTTAAAAACATATCTATTTAACAAACATTTCGGATAATCGCAACTATATGTATTATGTGATGTGTATATATAGATGTATATGTAAGTGTTTGTATGTACTGTATTTCTGTAATGTAAAGCGACCTTGAGCTACGGAAAGGCGCTATATAAATAAAACTTCATCTTCTTCTTCTATTTAACATGACACGCGGCGAGGAAAACAAAAGAGAGAATGAACACGAGTGACAGCCCCAAAAATACAAGTGCTGCATGTGAGCGTGCCAAGTTTTGTTATTTTTTAGAATGGTACAGTTCCCATATTGTAAACAGGAAAAGGTTGGACAGCTTGCGTGCCAATGTTCATCAGAGATATTTACGAGTTTGAAAAATGAGGGATGTCTCTGTACTTTATGGGAGTGGGCTGTGGGACAATTTCACCAACCGCACCTTTTCATTCTGCAGGATCAATCAAATTGTCCTGATGTTATGAAATATGACTCATTTCGGAGCCATAAAGCATTTCAGGAACGTGCTACAAAACGAAGCATTGGATATAAGGAAATTATGCATGTATTCACAGAAGACAATGTCCACTAAATGCAGCAAATGCTAAAAGTATTTTTATGACAAAAGACAAAACTGTCGCCTCACAGCAACAAGGTCCTGAGATCCAAGTCTGGGCAGGACCTTTCTGTGTGGAGTTTTCCCTCCCAATGTGTGGATGATTTTTTTCTGGGTGCTCTGGTTTACCCCCTGACTCTGCCATTGCTCCACACAACATTCTGTTCGACATAACCATCTGAAGGGGCATTTCCATTTGCAAAAGGACAGGTACTTAAAATGAATACTTAGTCAGTGATTGGATTTATCAGTCACTGTTTTATTCAATCAGAGCAGCTTCATGTATGTTTGTAACAGTATAATGGTCGCAACATCTTTAAACCTAAAACCCACCCTTACCTGTCAGTACTGCCACATCATTGGACACAACTAGACAGTTAGGCAAGAGTTTGGACCTTAAATATTTTGCTTGCCGCAGGTCAAGATGGATTTTTGTGAGTTTTTTAAACTCGCAAGAATCGAGCTGAAGCACAAAGTGAGATTACCGCAACATTCTTGAAAAACAAACTCAATAGGCTCATTCTCTAGTCAGTAACCAGAACAACATTACAGTAGGCAGTTTATCCGTTTGACTTTGAGACTGTGATTGATAACGCACATAAAGAACCAAACCAACAACCCTTGACAGTACATCTAAAGCTATTCTAAGCATTACTTTTGGTAAATCCCCTGTTGGTTGCTTGATGCCCAACCATCATCACTTAAAGCACTCCAATCCAGTTAGCCGCAGACCTCCAGTGTGGAGCCAGATGTGCCCACAAAGAGCTCTATGCTGCCGACGCACCGCCGAATTGTGATGTGTGGCCTCTGTGATGTCACCATATGGCCCTCCCTGGAGAGAAGAGACTCTTCACTGATTAGCTGAACAGCTTGTTGCCCAACAGGCTGTGAGGTTGAATGACCTCTGGGGGTGAACACAGAGCCGTGTAATCTACTTGATGGGACACTTCTGCGTGTGTGTACGAGTGCGTACAGGCCTGATGCGCATATCGCCATTAACGGGGCTCGCTGATTGCTTTTTGTGATTTGTAACCAAAGCTGAAAAAAGGTGTTAATTCATGAACAAAAGCAGTGTGATTGTCTCATTGTGTCTCTCCAGCCTTGGCTTTTTGCTCTGATGTCTATAAAGCTGCCTAATCTCATGCTCACGATTCTGTGTAGAACAAAACCAGATAGTTTGCTCGGCACCCTAATTCCATTATCGTGTTTCTCCTGTTGTCACTGAGACTAATCTGTGACATCCAGGCATTAGCATTTTGCAGATGCTCGCCCATAAAAAACGCAGCGCTGCCATCGCTGCTGCTTCCATCACCAATTACAGGAATTGCATGTGAGGAAATTTAAGCACAGGCTATGGCAGTCAAAGTACATTTGTGTGAACGCCACGCCACCACTGCTGTTTACGGTTGGCCAGCCATAAAAGTGTCTCCTCCAGCTCCTCTCTCGTCCATTTATGCAATAATCCAGTCCAGCAGTGCACCTAACAGCTCACACCAGTGCTCTACGGACCCGGATGGGCGCTATCACTGCTACAAACTCTATCCACACTTCCAGCACCAGCGCAGTGAGCACCCAGCACATGTTACTGCAAACTGATCTGCCACCAGTTTACACAAGCTGTCACATTACAGCACAAATGACTCAAAGACATCTGCTTATCTGGAAATTACACTTCAGTTCACATGTTCTTGGTGTCGGATTGATGGGCCATAATAGTAACTAAGAATAATATTAAGCACCAATGATAATGTAAATTGACTATCTTGTATTTATTTGCACATTTATATGCTTTTTAGACCGACATGTTGGCAGGAAAGCGCCACATCAGTACATTATTTTAGTTAAACTTTATTAATCCCCAAGAGGAAATGCATGCATCTAGCTTATTGAGAACTATCTGTTCAAAAGCACTGGACCGTTTCCTCACAGTCCCTTCACCAATACCCCTCTCTCCATGTTTCTCATTTATGGAAGGTTGTCTGAAAAAAAAATTGAATGGGAGCTTTTATCAAGCTACTGGAATCACGAATAAGAGTTGAATGGCAATGCTCGCAACAAAAGTAATGGAGACAGCCCTCTTATAAGCTAAAAAAGAGTCTCACAAGAGGAAAGAACAAGGGAGAGTGCTGCACAATTTCCATTTGAAGGAAACAGAAAGGACTTGGTAGAGGTTTGCTTTTATGGCCTTTTTGTGATCTCCTGTGATCCTGCAGAGGTTCATATAAATTAAATTCTGTGACTGATGCAAAAAAAATGGCACATTATACAAATTAGTAGTAGTACTGATCACAAACACTTTATTATTTTGAACTTTATTCAGCTCTTATTAATTTATGTATCAGTAATTATGATGCAATCAAAAAATAGACACATTACAATATGACCTTAAACACTTCTGCCAGTTTTACTTGCAGACTCATTCATATCTCACGCAAAGTCTTAGTAGCAGTGCGAAAATATTCAAAATAGTTCTTTGTGATTCTTTGTGACAGTAAAAATAAAGCACATAGATAATCAGCATAAATCAATACAGTGAACTTTTTGTGCCATACATAAAGCTATTGGGGCTAATGTCTTTGGCTCCTGTGACAATGAAATTAAAGATAGATAATAATAATAATAATACTAATAACAGAGGTTATAGCTTCACTTCTGAACTAATTTAAGGAAATAAACAGTGTATTTCTATAAATAACCTGTTGCTACAGACATAATGTGAAAATTTGGGCATAAAGCCTTAAATTGAATACCTGTGTTCTAATCATGGAAATAAATAAATGATAAAAAGAGCATGTATTTAGAATTGTGGGATTAGTACAACGTGTCACTGTAGGGGCTCTTGTAAGCTATTTAGATGCATTTGTTTTTGTTAAACACCCAGAAAGTTTCAGGTCTTACGTTGAGCTTTGGGCTCACCACTTTATTAAAATGTGGGACACAAGATGATTGTGTGGAGGGAAGACAATGGCAGTGCTGAGAAGGTGATGATAGAGTGTATAAGCTATCAGAGACATGCAAAAGGATGTGTAGCTTTGCTGTTTTAGATGAACTATGACCTTTCTACTGTGAAGAGCACAATCATTTCAGCCGGACAAAATACATGTGGGCTCTTGGAGACTCTATGGACACCTTACTCTATGTACAGGTGCAGACTTAGCATGGAAACTTGAACTAGACAAACAAGTGGTACTGAGTTCTCATGCTCGAATCAAAGAGCTCCATCAGAGAGTGAGGAAAAGCAGCCTCTGTGACTTTCTGTTGTTGCGCTGGAGGCAGTGACAGTGACATTGCTTTGTTATGCTATCCCGCCTGTCTGTGCAAATGAGATGAGCGTAATGCTACAGTGGTTTAACAGGTGAGGCTGCCTGCAGCCCCTGGTGACCCCGCTTATAACCCTCTGCTCTGAAGATGCTGAATGACTCCTTAAAAGGAAAAGTGCACCATTACAGTTAGATTGTAGAATTCTCCTAAATATTATGCCATTGTTTTCTTTGTGACACTAATGGCTATTGCTATATATTCCTCATATTTCTGTAACATTATACTATAAGCAGTTTAGAATATTTGCCAATTGTGGCACAAGGTGAGATTTTATGCAGCCTTTAGCTTCTGTGATAAAATGTATTGTTTGTGGCCCCAACATTAAGACATAAAATACAATTTCTGATCACATCCATCTAAAACCTGTTAAAATCCAAACAAAACCTGTTTAAATTCAACTAAAGCCTATTTAAATTAATCTAAAACCTGCTGGAAATCTAACTAAAACCTGGTTAAATCCAATTAAAACCTGTTTAAATCTAATAAATGCAAAAAAAACTCTGTTCAAATCCAACTAAACCCTGATTAAATCCAATTAAAACATAATTAAATCCAACTAAAACCTGTTCAAATCAGACTAAAAGCTGGTCGCATCCAACAAATCCAACAAAAATTTGTTAAAATCCAACTAAAACCTGTACAATTCTAACTTAAACTTGTTCAAATTTAACTAATTAACTATTCAAATCCAACAAATCTAACAAAAATCTGTTCAAATCCAACTAAAACCTGATTATATCCAAATTAAACCTAATTAAATCCAACTAAAACCTGTTCAAATTCAGCTAAAACATGCTCAAATCCAACTAAAACCTGCTCAAATTCAACTAAAACTTGTACTTGTGGAATAACAATCAGAAGAGACAGTCAGCCCTTGGAGATGTTCCTCTCCTCAAATGGCCCTTTTTGCAAAATGTTTGAACATCTCTGATTTAGTGCAGTAATGGACGACCCATTTAAAATATATTTGAATTAATTTAGGCTATAATTCTGCTCCTTGATAAATCCCACTATGCATACCCCCAATGTCAAATGTGGTAATATACTTTATGTAAATTTGGTGTGTTAGTGCTGCTGCTTAGACACTTAACTGTTGTGATATCATCATATTTTCAAACCTTTTCGTATTGGAGTCTTAAAAGTATTAATTTTTACAGGGAAAATATGTATGTCAAAGAGTTCACATGTAGCATTTTTTCCGCCTAAGACTAGAATGGACGATATCAATAAATAGCCCATTGCCTCCAGAACTATTACTTGTAAACAGCCACAGTCTCCATTTCTCACATTAGAGATGATGTGTTTGCAATAGTTTGATCTGTAGAATGTTATGTGTAGATGGTGCTAAATCATCCACACATACATACTGTATAATTGTTTATTTTCTTTACCTGGTTACAACACATTCACAAAATATACCCAAAAAGTGAGTGGATGAAAAAAAATTACACGTTTTACGAAACCAAATAAATCAGTTTTCCGTACAGGGTGACCATGTCTTATTGTAATTGTTGAAGTTTTTTCCAGGTTTAAGTAATCTGTAATTAGGTGCAGATAATGATTTGTATTATCTTTTCCAGGTTAGCAGCAGATAAGAAGATGCACTCAAGAAGTTTTGAGTGCATTTGGGAAGCTGAGTCAATATAAGACTGCATGCTGAGGCTGACCAAGGATACTATGACCCAAAACCTTTTAACTGGTGTGCAGTGCCAAAATCCATGGAAGTGGTCAATCATTTTAGCGGAGTGTGCAAGTTTTATTTTTTAAAATAAACCATACAGCGCATGATATGATTAGTGGTATATCACAACAAGGCTTCAACCTCTTAATAGCTTTTTCACATCTGTAGCTTTTACCAGCAAAGTTCAAACTGGCAATTTCCCAAATCAAGACCTAGTATATTGCTGAAAATCAGAACATTAGACACATCAGACACAAGATTTGCTCTCCATTCGCATTTTTTTTCCCAGGCCATTAGAGAGATTGGGAAATGTTCGTTAAGGGGGATTTAGGAAGGTTTATTGCAGGGAATGCATTTATTGGGAACTTGTGTGAATTAAAAAAAAACTTTGATCATAAGTCGTAGGCTAATGCTAATTATTCACTCACTGAATTACTGTAGTTGGACTGTTGTGCGTAATTATGCTTTTTAACTTTAGCAATATACATAAACTCTATCAAGAATCATCATGTATCTTCTAAAATGTAATTGCTTTGTTGTGTTATAAAACTTTGGTCTCTTACTGTAACCTGGTGCTTCTGACAGAAATCGTTTCAATGACTGGGTTAATAGGCCACACGCAGTCTTCACAAAAGAATGGGACTCTACGCGTTTTTAAGAGGGCAAAGCCTGTAGTTGTGCCTTTGCGTCACGTCTGAGTGTAGATGACCTCACCGTGGGATGATTCGCGCGTCTCGTGGGCCACTGTCCCTGTGGATGGTGTTAACGCTCGCCTAAAGGAGGGGGAGTCAGAGGAGGAGGGATATCACCAGTTAATAACCCCAGCCTCCTTCTGACCGCGTCATGAGCCACTCACTGCGCACAGCGTGGACCGTGTGTATCGCGTGGAGAGGGGACCTGCAGCGGCGCGGCGTCATGACTGTCCACATTCACAACTGACGCGCTCTACGACTGACATCTCCTTCAGCGCCGTACGGAGTCTTTTTTAATTAAAATTATTTTTTATTTTTGGCACAGTCACTGCATTTAACCGAGACGCCACTGTGCGCACTTCGCTCCGGCTCATTCTCCCTCAGCGCCAGTTTTGGGATTTAAAAACTTGCAGGACTTTACGGTCGCAGGGGAGAACAAAAGGCGCGCAAACGGACGGAGGGGCTGTGTTTATTGGTGTGTGTTTGGTGAATGTAGCGGGAGGGGAAGCGCGGTCTGTCTGCGGGGCGCACAGCGGTGTGTGGACACTGAACCATCTCCGTGTTCACAGCTGTCCCAACACGAGCACCATGGCTCTCCTGGCGCTACTGCTCGCTTTGTATCTCCCAGGTAGGTACCGTATGGTTATAATTAAATTTTACGCGCAGTTACGTTCCACTTTTGGGTTTTTAAGTTTGAAAAAGGGCACGCAGGTCGAGCGTGAAAAGCCACTCTTCACACTTAAGTTACGAAACACAAGGTGCTCTATCTTTCATTAGGAATCAGTTTATAGTGCACTTTGAGGTTAATGTCCAAGAAAATGTCTATCTTCCACATTCCAACTTTAGTACTTGAGTAGAGATGCCCACAATTGCACACATTTAAGTCTGCAGGAGTGCGTAATGGAACTCTTCTGGTTCTTGTGTATCTTTAATCAAACAAGCCAAACAAGTTATTTTTTTCCCTAAACGCCACTAGGCTACGCCCTTTCAGCGTTTACTATACATTTAACTTCACGGGTGCTGCGACTGTCACACATACAACCCTCAGAGACGCGCGTCCTGGGAATACAGTCCTGGTTGTCCTTACATTAAAGGCAGTTTATTTCAGTTTTTTCCCTTCTTCTATTGCAATAACTCTTCAGCTATTTTCCATAGAGCATGCTTTTCCTCTGCTCATGATACATGAACTGTAATCCATGTAAACAATAATGCAAGATTATCTCAATCACATCATTCCTCAATCAAAGTTAACAATAAATAAAGAGCGGGTGTTAAATGGTGACTGAAATGAGTCTGTGGTTACATTATGGGTGTAACTCAAAGATGTGTCCTTATCTGTGCCATAAAACTGTCCCCATATAAACTTTTATGTTCAATAGCAAATCAGTAAAGCCACTCCCGAGGTGTCCTGTTTACTTAAAACAAAAATGAGATGAGAAAGAAACTGCAGCATGAAGTAGGTTAGAACTGGCTGTGCTACAGACAAGCTATATGAAATTGGGAATTCTTCAGGGAGCAGAGCGCTATACACTTTCTGCCAAATGTACGTCCTCAACTGTTCCCAAAACAAATGTGTCCGCTTGAGGTTAGAAACAAACTCCTGCCAGGACTTTGAGATGCAAAAACAAATATTAGAACTAGTATGGAGGTATACTTTGTTGCCTTATGAAATGCTCATGATGTCATGCATTTTTTAACAGATGCCACTCCCTTATACTACTAGAGACCTTTCTTGGTTTCTTGACAGCTTCTTCCTTATTTAAGTTTTGTCTGAAATCTGTGCTTTTTCTTCGTTTAGACCAATAGTGTTCAGTGCTCAATGTCATTGTTGTGTTTGGATGAGAAATGCCTCCCTCTGTATATATTTCTAATAAATTGTACCTCTTCTTCACCATGAACTGGCAAATGTCGGTCAAGTTGTCAAGATTGTACAATGTTAGCGCAGTTTTCTAGTACCTCACCCAACATTTATGCACTGTTTTGGGTTTGATTAAGTCTCCTTTTTTTGCTTGCACCCCTAAATCTATACTCCACTAGTGTATGTGGTCTTCATTCTTGTAGAATTATAACAATTACTGTGGAGAGAAATAAGTTGTATCCACCCAAAATCAAAGGTTATAATGTTTAAGCACACTTGCCTCCCACTGAGTTCTACTCCCCTGTGTCCTTGTGCATACGCTCAGTGCAGTAAAAGCTTGTATCCAACACAAAACGGAAAAAAAGTCTCCTTTACAGCGCCATAAACACGCAGTTTCAAACACAAAGCTTTCCAGAAGATCTCCAAAGGCCTGTTTACTGCGCTATAAAAGGGCCACGCTCTGATCCGAGCCTAAACAGACGTTTTATTGGAGTAATGAGCGCCGAGGCGTCAGCGATCAGGGACAGGTGTGAAGATCCAGAGCGAATGATTTTCATCTTCACTTCATTTAGCAGATAAAGAAAGCTTAATTAAAGGAGAGGGCTCCTTACAGTGAGGTCTGTGTTTATGAGCAGAGATTTATCACAAAGCACTTATGTGCTGTTCACAGTCTCTGTGGAAGAATCAGGCCCAGATCTGGTTGATGCAGCACCATAAAATTTTTTTTATCTGTTTATAGACTAGATAACAGCACATGTCCTTATTGGAAATGACTGATGTATGTGAGTAACAAAATGATCAGCATAACAATATAAGAAGTTACATTTTGGGAGTGGTTTTACAGGGCACACGCTGTCCACTCGGTCACATGTTCTTTTAAATTAAAAGTCTGGATGGTGACAAAGACTAGAAGAAGCCAACTGTGCTGTTACCTGACCCTGATCACAAGGGCTTTGAACCTTGTGCTTACTTGAAAACTTGAATTGATGCTCTTTACTGTAATAACTAAGCAGTCTATGATCATTTTTGCTTTGTTTGTAGTTGTTCCTGATTTGTTGAATTATAAAATTTTCATCCATCCCTTGAGAATAGATCTGATTCGGTCATTCATGAACTTTTCCTGTAGCCTATAGCCAATTATATTCCAAACAAATAATTAGTCTGGTCTCTGGAAATTTTAAGTTTAATTTATAGGGGCTAAGTTAAACCACCTTTGAACACGATCAAAGAGACATACAACCAGTCAGTTGGTTGTATGTCTATACATTAGATGTTGTGGGACATCCAATCAGTTAGATGTCCCACAACATCTAACTTCCAAGATGGTTAAATTTAGAGGCTGCCTGTTGACAATATGATTATTGGTTAAAAATGAAAGTGTGGTGAAGTGTAATGGAAGGTCACATTTGAGTTATTTATTTATTCACTATAACAAATTATCATATTGATCAAGATTTCATACCATCTTTCTGTATCGATAAGCCAGTGTGGTCTTATTTAATTATAAGTTTTTGTCAAAATTGAGTTATTGACATATTCTTATTCTTGATTAACTCATTAACATTATATGAGGTATAGTTGAAAAATGAGGTGCATTTTTGTGTATTTTACTAGAAAGAAACTTATTGCCCGTGTCATTATTGCTAATTAGTATGTCAAAATTTAACCCTTAATATCAGAAGGTTCTATCTGCAGATTGCAGATAGAACCTTAAAATTCCAAGAGGACAAAATGCATACTGTATATCTGGACTGGCCAAGACTTAGACAAAATGGCCAAGGATGCATCTCAGACAAAAGGGTGAGACAGATGTACAATGACAGAGGTGTTGCACCTATCTAAGCCAGCCCAGCCAGAATCTTTGTTTTGTACAAGAAAGGTGTATTGGTAGGGCAGTACAAATGTACATTGCTGAGGGATATATAAAAGACTGAATTAAGACATGCATCTGAACATGGTGTATTGGATATTTCTGCTTTAGTGTATACAGGCTTGAGTTGTGATTATGCTTACTTTTTTTCTTTTTTTTATGTGTTCACTTTATTCATTTATATAAAATATTCTATTGACTGAATTGTCCAAACACAAGACTTGTCTTTCTTGATGCTCACTGTGTAACTCCACCACTCTATGCTTCCTGTTAAGTGCTGCTCAGTTTGATGCGAGTGGACAAGCCTGATAATTCAAAGAAAACATTTTGACCAGCGTTCCTATTTCATCTCTCTTGTAGTGGGCTAAACTAAACTGGGCTCGTCTGGATCGGGTGCAATGACATCTTCTGAAACATTTTAATGACATCTTCTGTTATTGTTTATTGGCAGCTGAGCGTAGAATTAGCTCCACCAACTGTTTCCCTCTGAGCTCCACTTGTAATATTCTCCTGGCTGTATTTGGACGACCATCTGTTGACAGTTTAAACTTGGTAAAGGCGAGCATCAGGGCACCACACTTGGCATATTTCAGTTTTAATCCAAACAGAAGTACAGTAATTGGAGGAATGCATCCTCAGAAGTGTCATTTTTGAGGATGTCTTGGTTACGATTGGTTGGTCACCAAAAAAAAAGTAAACATCACATCACATGGAACAGTGTTTATTTAGTTTCCCCAAATAAAATCAGCATTTCAATGTTTTTTAAATTAGCCACTTCACAGTCCATACATGCTTCCCTCTGGGAGCTGCTGGAGGCGTCCTGGAGTGGAATCAGTGGATTATATGAGCTGTTTGCAGGACTGACAACATTTCCCCGCTGTGGAGTGTACTGTGTGCATGCTCCGTGCTGCAGCTTGGCCTCCGCTGTGTTCATTAGCCGTGTTAATGATTGTCCGGCTTGTAGTGACACTGAAATGTTGAGTGACAGCCTCATTTATCTGGCTGTCTCTCTGCCTCAGGTTCACCCGGCGCCCCTCCTTCCTCTTTTATTCTCCCTCAAGGCTTTCAGGTCATGTCTGATTTTCCCCCTTTTTTTTTCAATCTCAATCTAAATTCCCCCTCGGATTCAGTGGCGCGTCAGAATAAATTGTTCAAGTCGTTCAATGAGGAAGTGCAGTCAACCGACTCCGGTGTGCAAACACATTTGGAGCGGCGGCGGTTGACGTTTTATCGGTGCGGGGGCAGGTGCGTGTGTTTGCGTGTGGTTTTGACCGAGGGAGTGTGTGTGACAAAGCTCATTTGTGGGGAGATACTGGTGAGTTTCTTAAGACACTACAGTATACTGACAGTAATACTGGGCTTTCAACAATAGATACATAAATACTTTCACAGAATTACCAGATTAGTTTAAAACCCAAGAATTCTGTTCCACCATTATCTTCACAGTATATATACTAATGGTTTAGTATTTTGTATTTGTGGTTTTACAGAATACTTTTGAATGGCTCATTTATTCTGTTCAGGAGATTGACATCAGTTTGGCGAAGCAAACAGGAGCAAAAACACAGAGACTAAACAATGTACAGCTGTAGGTGGGAATAGAGCTTTTTAGATTTTCTCTTAATATTTAAACACTAAACATTTACATTTGAGACACAGAGAATATTTTCACAATGTCACTGAGAAATGGACCAATGTCGGCTGAGACGGCGTAACTGATGTGCTTGTCCTGCAGACGGCTAAGTTCTGGGGTTGCATAAGTAAGCAACAGAAAAGAAAGTCAGTCCTGTCACATGGTTAAACTCACTAGCCTTGTTAGTTCTTATAAATGTGTTTTTTTACTGTCCCCATTAGCTACCATATATGCCATAAAGCATATCTTTGCTCCTTCATTGACTATTTCTCATACTTTTCTACATGGGTTAAAAAGCCTTACTGCAAGCCTTATGCAACTTCTACTCAATACAGACTACAGTACAAAACTAGCTTCTATTTAGATATCATTTGTTGCAATTGCACTACTTTATGTCAACAAAAATGTTACACTGGTTTGTAAGTATATAATCTTAATACCAAGTAAATGTAGAGATTCATCTGTTCTTTCAGTCCCCACGAGTTTCGAATGTAATAGCATTTGTTCAATTAACATTATGACCATTAGCAGGTCAAGTTGATAATGATAATTTTGTTACTTTGGTTCCTGTGGGTGGCAGATATTTGAAGTGTTATGTTTCTTGAAGTTAAATCTCAGAAACAATATAAAGAGTTAAGCAACTTTAAGTCTGTGAGGAAGAAATTTTTAAATCATCTGATAAATGGACCAGAATTGAAATGACCTTACAGCTTTAAGACTCAAAGGACCTGTTAGTACCAGCTATAGTCAAACTACACTGGTAACTAATCCGAATTTAAATCAGGGTACATATCCTTCTCCACATTCAGAAAATTATGAGCTAAATAGATTCGGCTTCAAAAGGTGTAAACCTTCTCATCTGACACCATGTCCCTGCAGGGCTTTCAAACAGTTGTTCTCATAAGTTTACATTAACCCTTAAAACCTTTAGATATTTTGGCCATTTTTCGGAGAATATTAATGATAACACATAAACTTTTCTTTCACTCAAAGTTAGTGGTTGGATGAAGCCATTAATTGTCAAACAATTGTGTTTACTCTTTTTAAATCATAATGACAACAGAAACTACTCAAATGATCCTGATCAAAATAAGAGTAGATACCCCAGTTCTTAATACTGTGTATTGCCACTTTTAACATCAATGACAGCTTGAAGTCTTTTGTTGTAGTTGTGGATGAGACTCTTTATTTTCTCAGATGGTAAAACTGCCTATTCTTTTTTGGCAAAAAGCCTCCAGTTCCGGTAAATTCTTGGGTTGTCTTGCATGAACTGCTCATTTGAGATCTCCCCAGAGTGGTTCAATGATACTGAGGTCAGGAGACTGAGATGGTCAGATGGCCAGAACCTTCCCTTTATGCTGCTGTAGCCAATGACAGGTCGACTTGTCCTTGTGCTTTGGATCGTTGTCATTTTGGAACGTCCAAGGACGTCCCGATCGCAGTCTTACCTGTTAACATGCTGCATTCAACTTGCCATCAATTTTGACCAAGTGTCCTGTGGCTTTGTACCTCAGCAATCCACCTCCATGTTTCACAGCAGGAATGGTGTATCTTTCATCATAGGCCTTGTTCACTCCTCTCCAAATGTAACGTTTATGGTTGTGACCAAAAAGTCCAAATTTTGGTCTCATCACTCCAAATGACTTTGTTCCAGAAGTTTTGAGGCTTGTATCTGTGCTGTTTGGTGTCTTGTTGTTCTGGGGATGCTTTGTGGCATTTGCGAAGTAATGGTTTCCTCGAACCATGCAGCCCATTTTTCTCTAAGTGCCTCCTTATTGTGCATCTTGAAACAGCCACTTTTTTCAGAGAGTCCAGTATTTCAGCTGAAGTTATTAGTGGGTTTTTTTCTGTGCATCTCAAACAATTTTCCTGGAAGTTGTGGCTGACATTTTTTGTTTTGTTTTTTGTTGTTTGGTTTCAACAGAATACCTTTTTTTCCAACTTCCTAATTAGGATTGGCACTCTCAATTTCTTGGATATCCACTTATATCCCTGTTTTATACAGTTCAATTACCTTTTCCTACAGATCCATTGACAATTCTTTTGTTTTTCCCATGACTTGAAACAACCCTGTATTTCAGCTGAAGTTATTTGTGTTTTTTTTTTTTTTTTTTTTGCATTTCAAATTTTTCTGGCAGTTGCTGTAATTTAACAGAATACCTAATTTTCCACTTTGAACACTGCTGATTGGCTGATTCTTTATCCTTGGACATCAATTCCTTGAATATCCATTTATATCCCTTTCCTGTTTTATACAGTTCAATTACCTTTTGCCGCAGATCCTTTGACTATTCTTTTGCTTTTCCCATGACTCAGAATACAGAAACGCAGTGCAGCACTGGATGAAAGATGTGAGAGTCTGTCAGGAGCCCAGAAACTCACTGACCTTTTATACACACACTGTTTACAAGCAAACAGATCACAGGTGAGAATGGTTACCTTTAGTAGCCATTCAAACTCATCTGTATCAACCTGTGTGCATGTTATCAGGCCAAAATCACCAGGGTATTCAAGGTCATTTGGGTAGTTTCTGTTGTCATTATGATATAAAAATAGTAAACACAATTGTTTGACAATAAATGGCATCACCCAACCACTAACTATGAGTGAAAGAAAATGTTTTTGTGTTATAATTCATATTATCTGAAAAAAAAAATCTGCCAGGGTATGTGAACTAATTAGCACAACTGTATGTTTACATTGGCTAGAACTGAGGGCTGTGAGGTATGAGATGCTCTCAAAAACTACACAACCTTTAAATAATTATGAGCATTAGGTGGTGATAATGTTTACGACATGTAAACACAGACAGATGCCAAGTCTCACGAGGTGTCTTTTTTTAACCTTTTTTGGGCCACTGCAGGGCGTGTGCTTTTACCAACAGACGTCTCACCTCTGTGTTGAGACAGAATGTGTGTGTGTGTGTGTGAAAGGAAGACTTATCTCTATTGATCTCTAGTGACAGACCATGACGTCTATGAAGAGCAATGGGGCCAGAGAAATGAGGCTCATAAAGCTGCTCTGGTGAGAACTGTAAAAGCACCGGCCCAATCGGCGAGGCGGGCGTTCGAGGGCAGAGGAGAGCCGGACGCAGCAAGATGGGATTAGGAATGTGTGAGGGAATGAACTTGGTTAGCGAACTGGGCACATCCATCTACTTTTCTCTGCCACATTTAATGAAAAGTGAGCAGCATACCTGGCCTTCTCGTCCAGGTCCCATTAGATCTGACTGCAGAAGGGTGTGTGTGTGCTATTCAAAGGTAGTGCTCTATCCAGGGGGGTAGTTGGGAGGTCTTCTGTGTGTTTTGTTGATAACTGGGATTTGGAACTCAAACACAGAAGCAGCAGATGGTGTGTTGGCTTGTGCTCCTGTGGCTGCATCTAAGTGACTGTGTGTGTGTTTTCACTGACGAACAGGAAGCAGCGGTCCCCAAAGGTACATACAGCATCTCTCTGTGGTCAGAAGCAGGCCCGATCCCAGGTCAGGGATGGCTTGACCTTGGTCCATCTGTTACCATAGTGACAGATGTGTCACACTCCGGTCTCAGATCTGTGTCTGGACTCACAGTTCCCAGCTTGAACAGCCTCCCCTGTTGGCAGCAGAAACTATGCCAGACATTCCATTTAGTTTAAGAGACTCTTGAAATTCTAACAGATGCTTTATACCGCTTTTCATACCACTTGATTGATTGAAGTGTCACCTCAATAAATATATGTTAAAACACATATTTGTACAATACATTGATTGGCACACCAGGCCTGCACATTACTTCTGCATTTGATGGTATCTTTGGATTCTTCAGTGTAAAGCTTCCTGACAAGGATGGCTAACATAGCAGCTATAGTCAACTTCTTAAAATTTCTAGCTTTAGGAAAACCATTTATTTTGCTGAAAGTTGTTTGCTTTTTTTTATTCCAGTGCAGCGTTTTTCTTGCAACATTCACAGTAGAAATTCATGTGCAGGGGCATTGGGAAACGCCGTTTTCCTTCACAGATGCTGTGAACATGCTTTATCTGCTACATTACACAATCTTACATTACATATATCTTGAAGCCACAGTCTTTGAATGTGTGGCATTTGATAAGTACGCTAGACTTACTTCTTAAAGAACCTTGTGTAATAGAATAGAATTGAACTTTACTGTTCCCCCAAAGTGGAAATTTTCTTTCGGCTCACCAATACATAAGACAGATCAAGTTCAAACATACAACATAAAACAGTCATAAATACATAAAGAATCTAAAACACATACTAAAAAGTTAATTTCTAAAACACATATTAAAACATTAATTTCTGGAGGGTGGCATGTTCCATAAATTCATTCATGCTGTGTTTAAAATATCGTTTGCACATGGGACAGACAACTTTATTTGCCAGTGGGACTATAGTGCTTACCAGAGGGCAAGCGCTTAAACTGACCAGGAAGAGGAAGGGAGCTGTCTGCCACAATACTTCTGTTATTACTGAATGTCTTCTCCCAGTACAGTTGGTTTAGTTGTTTGTGGGGTTTCCCAACAGTCTTATTAACCCGCAACACAATTTTGTTCAGTTTGTTTAACCATTTATTTCTTTAATGCTGGGTCTTTATTTAGGCGCCCACTAGGGGTACAATGAATCACGGAAAAATGAATGGCCACAAAAGAAAAGAGGTATAGATTTTTATGACCACAGAAAAGTAGAGGGAACACTCTTTTTGACGCCTAAATGCCCATCACATAAAGTGAGCTGTCGATTTAATTAAGCTGAACGGCTGATGTTCTATGTGCTTGGCTTCAAACACTGGTTTGAAAGGGCCTTATACAGAAAGAACAATTTTCTTATCTTGTTAATTCTTTGTTCAAACTGGAAAATTAGTCAAACAATATGCTAGGGCCGGTCTATTGTTGGCTTAATTATTATCTAGCTATTTGTACTGTTGCTGCATTCATGGTGTCGGACACATTGTAAAATATATTTGAACACCTGCAACTCAGAATGTAGTGTGTTATCATCATTGCACCAAGTATATGCTCTGTTTTATAGGTTCTGTAATATGTTTTCTTTTTTTATTTATTTCCTTAAATCTGTTAAAGGCAGAGCTATTAAAGTCTTTTATTTTAATTTTTTTCAGTATCTGAAATAGGAGTCATGTTAATTGTTAATCATACAATGTTGCCTGTAATCTTTCAGATCATATAAAACCGAGAAGTGTAGAAGATAAGTATAAATCGCTTACCTCCAGCCTGGTAAATGAGCCAATAGTGTGGGTGTAATAGCAGAAAACAGCCCCACTTTTCCAAAACGCTGGAGCGACTGGAGCTTTCTCACAGCACAATGACACAGCAGGAGACCCTCTGCAAAATATAAAAAGGGAAATGGGAGGCATTCATCACTGTCTGAGACCTTTGTAACAATTCCTATTATTTTGCTCTTTGATCATAATTGCACTAATTATACCCCCTCCGTTACCTCGGTTTTTCATAAACAAGGAAGTGAGGGAAAGGAGATTGGAGAGCATCTGTGAAAGGTGATTAGAAACATGCAGGTGACACACTGACTCCTGCACAAATGATTCAGGCTCATTTAAAACAGCAAAAGAAGACCACAGAATTTTCTTTCTTTTTTTTTTTTTTATGGAAACTGCTCCACATATTTTTTGCTTTTGCTATTAGATTGCTTGACCTACCCATGTGTTGCAGAACTAATTTTACCAATATGATGAAGTTTGAGCTCTGTTAAAGGTTACACTCACTCCAATTACTGGCCTCTAAACTTTCACGACCACATGAAGGAATGGAAACACCAACGTCTGCAGTGATTCTGAGACGTCCTCTGGCCATTCTGTCTCCAATCTGTTCATTCCAAAAGCTTTCAGATATATGTGAGAGATTCAACTGAGTGATCAGATCTGAATGATGTGAACTCCTCACTATTTAGCGTGCTGTCATTACAACAATGAACAAGACAAACTTTCACCGGCATTACAAACTGAAATGAGAATTTACCAAAGACCTGTATGTGCTTAAAGGCTGTAAGTAGACCACACAAAGAACTGGCTCCACAGACGCTTTTTTGGATAGCAGCATTGCACACTGCTAATTCGTTGTTTGTGTTTTTGAATGCTGATTAAACAATTGGGTATTAAATATTTCTCCAAATGGACTATACTGATCTAGAGGAAAAATGTGGCCTTGTGTACTAGTTCATAAAAAGGACAGATGTTGTGTGTATTGCCACAATATGGCTGCCACGTTATTTACAGAAACAAAAAAAAATTCAGGCTTACATTTTCTATGTTTCTATGATCTGTTAATTGACTTCTGTAATAGTCACATTTTGTTCATAACAAACACCATAATCAAGCATAAGAGTGTTTATCAGTGCACGTGGTACCAGAACACCCTAGGCTTGAGGTCAGATGAAACGACCACAGTGTCAATCATCGTCTTAAACACTGAAGAGAAGGGGCAGAGCTCTCAACTGATCACCATTTGATGGTGAGTTGGATCCAATGGTGAGGGAGGAAGCTGGACAGACTCGGCAGACCCAAACGTATTGTGAGGGTCTTTTGGGAATGTTTGGCCGAGTCCCCTGTCAGAGAGATATTTAAATCCCACCGGAAGTTCCAGCGGAACTTCATGCAGATCCCGAGGGAGGCTGGAGACATTGAGTCCGAGTGGACCATGTTCTCTGCCTTCATTGTCGACGCGGCGGCTCAGAGCTGTGGCTGTAAGGTTTCTGGTGCCTGTTGAGGTGGCAATCCCCGAACCCAGTTGTGGACTCCAGAAGTAAGGCATTACCCTTGCAGCATCTTATGGGGGGTGCTCCGGTAATATGGGGTCCAAGGCCCACTGCTAAGGTCTGTCCAATCCCTGTAGGACTAGAGCAGGAGCTTGGTTAGTATTGCCGGCAGTAAGTCAGACTTGTTTCCGGTGCATGTTGAACTGTCCTTTGTCATCGATCCTGTTCATTATCTTTATGGACAGGATTTCTAGGCTCAACCAGGGGCCTGTGGTGTCCCACTGGGAGGAGGGCCCGGGAAAGATCTAGGATACACTGGAGGGACTATGTCTCTTTGCTGGCCTGGGAACGCCTCGGTATTCCCCCGGAAGAGCTGGAGTAAGTGTCTGGAGAGGGAAGTCTGGGCGTTTTTGTTTAGACTGCTGCCCATGTGAGCTGGCCCTGGATAAAAGCAAAAGAAGATGGATGGATGGATTTAATGTATGTTTTAGCCACTAGGAGTGCAGATCTATCTACAGACTGTCTGTGTTGTTTGTTTTTTAGAGGAAACTATCCAAAAAAATAATAATACATAAAGAAAATGGTCTTCTGAAAAGGTAGGGTAATTTTGTGCATTTTGTACAAATACAACTCTGTTAGGGTCCAGTATATCGGCCTATTTCTGCTTCCTGTGTTTGCTTGCTGCTCAGCATGACAACTTAATACTATTAGCTAAACGTTATGCAGTGTTACTTTAAAAATTTGTGCGTACAGTCAATAAACCTAGGGAACGGATTAAAAATCCGTTGCCACAACTTTTTTTTCTTTTTCTTGGGGTAAAGCCGGGGATTCCATAGAAAGAAGAAATAACTCATATGTTGTTGCATTTACATCATAATTAAACATACAAACCCAACTTGCTTTGACATACTTAAATGCCAAATTGTGTAAAGTACAATTAAGTTAACCATTCTCATTCAGTATCTCAGTCACCAAACGGTTAGCTGTTTTAAATCTCTAAAAATAAATTCTAAAACTATGCATTGTTTTGATTTGGTGTGTAAGCTCTCGATGCAGTGCTCCTCCGCTCTTGGCACAGTTCTGTGTTTTTTGCAAACACAGTGGTCACTCCTGAGAAATGTTTTCCCCTAGGTGTTTTCCTGTGTTCCGTTTGAATTTGTGTACACGGCTGTCTTTTCATTGTCTGCTCATTCGGCTGTGGTTGCCATCACTTCTTGTTCTAACCAACCAGTTTTTTCCCCCCTCTCTCTATTCCACACCAAACCCAAATGTGAAACGCATCACTTCAATTTCTCATCACAGTGGTGGGAATACTTTCACCCAGAGATACACTTTATTCTCTGTGTCTCTTTGTTGCACTTACAAAAAGGAGGATTTTTTTATCCAAAAGACAGATAAAAGCAGATAAACATGATAGTACCTACTACCAGTGAGTGTCAACCTGCATGGTTGTAATAATAGAACTGCGATTACACTGTAGATTTGTTGCTCTGCTAAAATAACACTGCTCAGTTTAAATGTAACCTGGGTATTGCTATGTTTGTTTTATGGTTTAGGCTCTAAAATCAAAACGACTCAACTCTATTCAGCTCCTTTTTTACTCACTTTTAAAAGAACATGTGAGAAATCTTGGTTTTCATTGCCACATTAACAGTGTAACCAGGTCAGAGTTTTTTTCATCTTAAAATCACACCTTTATTACAAGTGTGATGTCCCTTTGGTCGTTGTGCATGGGTGGTGTCTGCCTGGAAGCTGATCGGGATCACCTGGGCCCATGATTCCCGTCTCTTTAAAGCTTCTGCTTCTGCTCTACTCTCTCTTTCGCTCTCCCCCGTCCTGCCAACACGCAAATGGTTTGCACTTCTTTCTTTTCTTTTTACACATTCAACATTGCACAATACTCCACAACATTCATGTTTACATCCATGCACTCATTGAGGCAACATTACTGACACAAATACATATGTTAATATACTTTATTTCATAAAAAGCCCTAAACGTTTTACTGTGTCTCTCATATTTTGTAATGGCTATAAGAGTCAGGTCGTAACAACAACTGGACTACTGCAATTTTCTTTTTGCCAAACTCCCTCAAAAATCCATCAAATGTCTGCAGTTCATTTAGAACGCAGCCACTGCAGCACTGGCTTCCAGTTCATATCAGAATTGACTTCAAAATTCTTCTAATAGTAACGCTGAACGCTACTCTCTACATTATCGCTCTATTGACTCCATACGAGCCAACCGGAGTTCTCCATTCGTCAGCAGTCGGTCTCCTTGTTGTACCTTGTGTTCAGTCCTAAGCTTTGGACTCCTTATGCTCTAAACTATTTTTTATTTCTTTTTTTTTAAATTGTTTTTTTACTACAACTTTTGTGTCATTTCTGATTGAGTTACTTTGGTAGAAAATGAGCTCAGCTTAGTATTTTTTTATCATACATACTTTACATGACTGAATTAGCTATCAAGCAACATTTTTATCACATAAACATAGGAAAAGATGGCAAATATATAAATGTATGGGAAAACAGAAATTGGCTTAATACTTATTCCAGGTGGACATAGCACATAATCATTATGTTTACAAGCAGCTTTTTTAGGCTACGTTCACAACTCAGACAGGACTGGATTACTTGGTATTTTGCATGAGTCAACAGTGCTCCGCTCAGGCTAGTACCAGTGTTGCCACTCTTTTTCAAAAAAGGCAAAGTAATCTAGTGACTTTTCTGGTGTTATTGGAGACTTTAAGAGATTTGTTTTTACTTTTCTCAACAAGTAGCGGGTGCTGCCATGGGCCCCTCCCCTGTGCCAGATTGAGCTGTCTGTTAGGACAGCTCAATCTGAACACAGCAGTCCCTCCCAGCTGCAGCCACAGCATGGATTAGACCGGAGACTCACACAGCCACAGTCACTTACTCACCTCATCCACTGTTGTGTTCTTGTTTGTGTCATAAGCTAAACATCTAGCTGGCGCATCATGTCTCAGTCTAAACTGCACACTTAAGGATACTGCAATACAGAAAGGTAGGGCTGCTCAGTTATGAAAAAAAAAACCAATCATGATTATTTTGGTCATTATTGAAATTGACTTTTTGAAATATGTTGGATTTATTGAACAAAACAGTGAATTCTCCTTAAAATAAAATCCCTCACAGACTTCAGCTGGATTGTACGTATTAAAAGCCAATGGAAAGGCCAGCAGCAGTCCAAGTGTTTGTTAATGCAATGACATTAGCACCTAGAATGTGCTAATGATTTATCGATGTTGAAGGGTTCCACATGGCTCCATTATGAGATGATGAGCCGGGACTGTAGCTGCTACCTGTGATAGCTGCAGTAGCTTTAGGCTGGGTTGTATTGACCTGTGTATTTCAGAATAAGGCAGCAGTGGGGGCCACTGATTGATTAGTTTATATGTGTACTTGTTATTTTGCATGCCCTTCACACATATAAAACATCTCAGCTCTGATAAGATCATAATGAAGAAACCCAAAATCATTGTTCATATTTACACAGGCCTGAAGGGGACATTTTTTATTCATATATATATATATATATATATATATATATATATATATATATATATATATATATATATATATATATATATATATATATATATATATATATATATATATATATATATATATATATATATATATATATATATATATATATATATATATATATATATATATATATACACTATTACTATGTGCTAATGATGTTAATAAATTTGACTACAATGCAATACTTCATCATCAATTAGCTGCAAGAAATGATCCTAGTCACAATATTTTCATGTCTGTTATTATTCCACATCACTGCCATTTGAAGAAATTGTAATTCAGATTCTCAGGTTGTTGTATGAATGAGGCAAAAAGCCAGTGAGACTAAAACATTTACCATTCAGTTCCTCAGGGATTCATTTGCATTTGGCCACCGGAGAGAAGGCTCCTTTACACTTCAGTGCTGGCTTGGTTTTTCAACCCAAGAGACTGTTGCTTTGGTCGGCTCCAACTGTAGGCAACCAATTATGCTGAAGTTTGGTAATTGGTAGCAAGACCTGAGTTCAGTAAGTGCCTCTCTTGGTCATTAACTCAGCTCAAAACACATCAGGATCATTAGCTCTCAGTGTTATTAGCCTCTCAAGAGCTTTCTTGTCTTGCCTTTGGAATGGCTCCAACTTGTCATGCTTGATGTTTATCTCCATCATCTCTATGTTTAGCTTGTAGCCCCTAGCATAAATCATCAGCAGAGATTTGGATCTAATTTGTGGATTATATATTTATGTTCCAAAAAAAAACAGACAGTGTTTGAGTGGGTTGGATTTTGGTTGTAAAAGTTCAGTGTGTATGACCACAGCTCAAACCCCTGCAAATTTCACACAACCTTTGAGCATTTTGTGTTTCCTATCTGTTTGTGATTTAAGGCTTTACCTCTAAACCACCAGGCAGGTCCACATGATGCAGAATCTTGATGCTAAAGTCAGAGGATACATTTCTCAAAGCTACTGTCATGTTTTGACAAGCAGAGAGTGGCTGTAGTGTTTTGAAAGAGAAACTTAGAACTGGAAGTAGCCATGTCAAATGCTGTGCTTTGGGCATTTTCTGCTTCCACAACAATAACGTTTTTCCTGCTGTGTGCTGTTGGTGCTTAGCGTTAATGCAAATAGAAATGTTTTTATTTATACTAGCCTTTGCATTTTTCTTCTTATAGTAATAAAGATAAATAACTGGTAATAGCCTACTTGACATTGTGACTTTGTTAATCAGCACTAATTGATCTTTGAAGTAAGTGCCTTGTGTAAAAGCAGCATGTAAACCTAGGTATTTCAGCATAAAGCTTTAGCATTAAAGTCGGCACAGTTGGGTTAAAATGGCAGACTTCTTCTAAAGCGGCGCTGCAGACTCTGTGATGATGTGCAGCAGATGGTGTATTGGATATTTATTGTTTTAAACTGAAAAACAATGATAAACCTCACCAGGGCTGATGGAGAGGCTGTCTGCTGCCTGCAGACACTGTGTGGCAACCAAACTTTTATCACCCTTCTGCTCGTCTTGATGATGAAAATTTCAGAGAATTATATCAAATAAAACCAAATGTACATTTCTTTATCAAGTCAAACTTCTTTTTCTCCTTCAGGGGAAATAAATTAGTGACAATCTTTTTTAAGGGAAAGGGCTTTCTGCCAAACCTGGGTTTAGTTCCTCTGTTTACTTCCTTTCCTGGCTGTGTTTGTAGTTAGTTTTTGTCTTTCTTTTCTTGGCAACTTGCACAGTGAAGCAGAGACTTCCTGTGGGAACACCTCTGTTAGAAAAGTCTTTGGACTTTCACTTAAAGCGCCCTACAAACACAAAAGCAAGCTGTCAAACAAGGGCAACCTCATTCACGTCAATGAGACCTTCTTTGTTGAAAGGGCTGTGGACAGGCAAACAGAGTAGGACCACAATAGTGTGAACTCTGGAGCTATGATGAAATGATGAAATACATGTACTCTTTCAGGATCTGGCAACAGTTTGTAATGTTTGAAGGACATCTTCAATATGTGAAGACATTGGTTGGCTTCATGTCTTCAAAGCAAATATTTTACATGTAGAAGTGAAGCCTGATAATCATTAAAATAATAACCTATTATTATAATCTATTATATCAAAGTGCAAATGTAAGTTTGAGAGAAAGGGCACACTACCATTCTCATGTCACCACCAATCTTGCCAAGCTTACTAAATATATGAGATATTTATAGAGAGGTAACAATTGAATGTGATTCTTTAGAAGCATCTGTCTCCTTTAGTCCTTAAGCGGGTGTACATCTTGCAAAATAAACCTGTTTCTTTAAAATACTATAGGCCTAATTGCTGTTTGTGGTGGGAAAGGATCACATTTTTTGTCTGATGGGTTATATATATATAAATATATATATAATATTAATATATATATAAATATATTAAATTAAAAATATATTAAATACACATTTTTTGTATATTTAAAATATGTATAATAAATAAGAAATAATTTAAAGAATTCTCTAAATAATTTGGGCTTGTATCCTGAAACATTACTAAGAAATGCATAATCTACCAATATTTTTTTAATTTTTTATAACCATGGCTATATGGAAGCACAAACGCACTGGTTTACTTAAAAAATCATTATGCTACAGCCAAGACAGCAATTGTCTAAATAAAAATATAGTTGTTATGATTGAGGCGTAGAAAGAGTAAAACATAGAGAAAGCAGGGTTTTAAAAGCAGAACACATGAGAGAACACGGGGATGCAGCCTGATCAGGAGCTTGGATCTGGGGTTTGGAGAAAATACAGTCCCAAAATGTATTGGTGCTGCTATTATCCACATTCCTCATCTGTGCCTGGGCCTGGACCAAGTCCTGACACTTCCTTCTGAGACCCTGGCCATGCTGCTTTCCAAGCATAACAATGAGCAAAGTTTGTTTTGAAGCTGAAGTGATCTTGCAATGTCCATGTGATTGAGACTAATTAACAGCAGCAGGAAACAACGAGGACGGCTTTACATAACGTGAGTAAAAGAAAAATCCCTGTTTAATTTCTTCTGACTGTAGTCCACTACCAAATTAAAATAATCTAAATCACAGCAGTTTGTATAAGATACATTTCATTACAATTAATATGACCACAAATTGAACCTGACATAAAATATCCAATTCTGCAAAATAAAGATAAATATACTTTTATCTGGATAAAAGATCAAATCTGAATATCTTGGGAAAAAAAGTAGATTGGACAAGCCCCTTAATGAGCTTCCGTCTCCGCCAGATACTTGCATTTTGATCGGAAAGGTATAATAATAATAATGGATTGGATTTATATTGCGCTTTTCTCCCGAGGGACCAAGGGACTCAAAACGCTTACAGGCCGTCCATTTTTCATTCATACACAGTCACACTGGTGATGGTAAGCTACAACTGTAGCCACAGATGCCCTGGGGCAGACTGACAGAGACGTGGAAGTCATTTTGCACCTACGGCCTCTCCGACCAACACCACATACATTCACTGAATATTCTTACACATTCTTACGAGGCAAGGTGGGTAAAGTGTCTTGCCCAAGGACACAACGACAGTATGAATTGTTGGGGAGAGCGGGAATGGAACCCACTACCTTCCAGTTGAAAGACGACCGCTCTACCACTGAGCCACTGCCGCCCACAAAGACCCGCCCTATGGGTATGACCCATAGTGCGCTAAAACGTGACTCCAATTAGATTTTTTGAGGTCATTAACTCAAGGGGTCACATACATTTTCCATAAGCACTATGAGGTTTTTTGGTTGTTCTCAGTAAAGACATGAAAGATCAAAATTGTTTTGTGTAATTATTTTTAGACAACATATGTTTGTTAATACCCTTGCCTTGACTTAAATGAAGATCAGATCACATTTTAAGACAAATTCATTCAGAAAACCAAAAAAATTGGAAGAAGCCTACATGTTTTTCGGTGGAGCACTTTTGCTGCTGTTTTGTCAGTGCCTCCCTTCATGTCTTGCAAATTTGTTCAAACAAACATAAAGGTTAGGTGTTTGATGTGGTAATAGAAAGTCTGGCATACTCTCAGCGACTCGTCAATTTTTGTCACATCTAACACGTGAATTTTACTTTCACGAGATAAGCTGTGTGGACTGGTTTATTCTGAAATGCATAGCATAATATTTGACTCAGAATGAGCTTCATGCTGAAATAGCTGAACATTCTGACTTCTGCCATAAAGGACAAGGTGTGAGCAATATGCACTATTGGATGAAATTGAAATTAAGTTGGTGGTCAGGATCAAGCCGCTGGGGTCGGGCGGTCAGTCTGGACAAAGTGAGTTGTGACGCAGTGTCGGGATGCGGCGCCCCACAAAGGCTGTTTGTTCAACTAACAATGTTTTATGTATGTGGTTAGTCTTTCATCAGCACACTCAGTATTCAATTTACATACAGTCTACTGATCCGGCACTGAATGTTAAGCTGTTTATGCTCTCTCAGCCACTTTATTCTGACACCGCCGTGTGTGTGTACAAGTTGGTGTGTGTTCATCTTAGACAGATTGCTTTGCCCTCTCCGCCCCCCACCCCTGTGGTTGTGCAGTATTGTGTTCTGGTAATAATGATGGGTTCTGTGCTCCCAGTCTTCCTCCCAGCAGGACACACACATAAAAGGGTCCCTCTCAGGCCAGCCGGGAACTGTGTCTGTCTGTGTGTTTCCTCTCCAGTGTGTGTGTGTGTGTGTGTGTGTGTGTGTGTGTGTGAGAGAGACTGTGTATATAGGAAACATCTTTGTGTGATTCTAAGAACATAATTTTCGGCGATGCATGCTGATTGTACCTCATACTGAGCGCGTGTCCAACCCATCACGGTTCACATTGGAGCGCTCGCTCTCTGTCTCTCCGGCGCTGTCTCTCAACCCTCCACCTCTCTCCTTTTTCATCTATGTTTCCGTTTCCCTATTTCTCCTCCCCGTATGACATTTCTGCTGTCCTCAGACAACTTCTGTGCACTTCAGCTATTGGATTTTACCAGGGGAGCCTCTCCCTTTTTGCTATTGCAAATCGAAGCCGCTGCACTTCAGAAAACAACAGTTCCTCTCAGACAAATTTGAGTTACACGCAAAGTAAATGAAAAAAAGCTTACTGGAGAACTTTATCCATGTTGGCAGAGGAGCATTGACTGCAGTCTGTCACTAGAGATTAATCCACAATATGTCTTTACACAGTGGCTCTATGGACTACTATGACTCATTTAGAGGGAAAATGAGTGATTCACATTCTTCTACACCAAAAATTTTAAAATGAATGCATTTGTAATAATTCAGTTCAACTTTATTAATACCCAAGTAAAATTTTGGCTCCATTGGCTCCTCTCTGTTGTTCAAAAACCCAATGCAGGGGATAGTCCATGTTTTTCACTATATTCTTTCTTATAAAATAAATCTGTATTTATAGCACTGTTTTATTTAACAATATTCATATGTGTACTTACAGAGAATACAAACAGCATATCACTAAATTTTATCATGTATCATTTGATTTTCTGTGTCTTGATTTTCAGGTGTTTCTCCTGCCTCAGCACCTGCCTTTCCATTTCCTCCCGCTCCGGCGGATTGTGTTGAAGCCCACCGCGTGTGCTCTGTGGACCCTCAGTGCGAGGCCTTGTACCGGGGCTTGGAGCTGTGTGCGGCTGACGCGGCCGTGGCTCCGCTGGGGGAGAAGGTAGCGGCTGAATGTCTGGAGCGGCAGGGCACTCTGCTGAGCAAACATCCCACTCTGCTTGTCTGCAAGTGCCAGCGTGGCTTCCGCAAAGAGGAGCAGTGTCTGCGCATTTACTGGACGGTCCGTCTGCTGCCAGGTCAGTCTCAGCTCGGCCCTATACATTAAAGACTTAAGAGGGACTTAATAGAAGCACATGACTATCTCTGGCCCAAACAAACAATCAAGCATCTCTGTGTGTTTTGTGTGAGATTAACCCATATAAGCACATAGTTCTCTTGTTTCTTGGATATACATAATGTATTCTCAGACGGGATACAAATTAGCCAGTCTTCAGAGGCTTTATCAATGTGACATTTTTTAAGATTAAATAAATTGGGGTGCTTAGGTTTACCTGGTAGGGTGCACAATAAATTAATGGCGGGACCTGGGTTCAACTCACATTTTGCTTCATGACATGACATTCTTTTTGAATCTTAATATTTTCTTTGCTTCTAATAGAATCACAGAACAATGTACAACAAAGACTGAACTTTTTATTTCACATTTTAGAGGTTTACATCTAATTTTGATTTAATCACCTCAATAAAAATGCACAACTACACTGTGTGCACAATTATTAGGCAAGTATTTTTGAGGATTAACTTTATTATTGTACAACCACAGTGCTCTTGGTCAATCCAAAATGTTAACAAACCCTCAAACCTGAACATTTAAGTAGTAAAAGTAAAGTTTGGGCTTTCTTAAGAGAATATCTACATGTACACCTATATTAGGCAACTAAATAAAAAACAAAGATTTTCCAATCTCACTTGTTTATTTTCACCTGTTGAAGTGAGAATAATAAACTCAAAATTTTGAAATAAACATTTCTAAAATCTAAAAAAACTAAAACAAACTCAGTGACTAATATAGCCACCCTTTTTTCGATAACAGTCACAAGCCTTCCATTCACGGAGACAGTCAGTTTCTTGATCTGGGCATCAACTTTTTGTGCAGCTGCAACCACAGCCTCCCAGACACTGTTCAGAGAGGTGTACTGTTTACTTTCACTGGAAATGTCCTGCTTAAGAAGGGCCCAGAAGTTCTCAATGGGGTTAAAGTCAGGTGAAGAAGGGGTCCATGTCATGAGTTTTTCATTTTTAAGACCTTTATTGGCCAGTCACGCAGTTGAGAACTTTGTTGCATGTGATGGAGTGTTGTCTTGCATAAAATCAAAGACTTCTTGAAAGATGCAGACTTTTTCCTGGACCACTGCTTGAAGAAAGTTTCTTCTAAAAATTGGCAGTTGGTCTGAGAGTAGATTTTGAGTTAATTTTCAACCCGAAACGATCCAACTAGCTCATCTTTAATAATACCTGCCCATACCAGTACCCCACCTCCACCTCGCTGGCGTCTCAGTCAAAGTGGAGCTCTGTGTCCATTACTGATCCAACCACAGGCTCATCCATCTGGTCCATCAAGAGTCACTCTCATCTCATCAGTCCACAAAACCTTTGAAAAACCTGTCTTCAGATATTTCTTGGCCCATTCTTGACGTTTTAACTTATGTGTCTTGTTCAGAGGTGGTCTGGTTTTAGCCTTTCTTACCTCGGCCATGTCTCTGAACTGAACACCTCGTACTTCTTGACACTCCAGGTGGGCTACGGTTGTGGAATATGGCAGCACTGGAGGATAATATGTTCCTGGTAGCTTCACGTTTTATTCTTCGCAAATCTTTGGCAGTTAGGTTGCATCTTTTCTTCTCCACATGTTTCTTGCGACCCTGTTGACTATTTGCTACAAAACGTTTGATGGTTCTGTAATCACGCCCCAATATGTTAGATATTTCAAGAGTGCTGCATCCCTGTGAAAGACTTTTTACAAATTTAGATTTTTCAAAGTCAGTTCATTCTCTTTTTGGCCCATTTTTTATGAGAAGAATCTGCCTAATATGGACAGCTTGATATAGTGTGTTGATCTCCTTAGGCCACGCCCTCCCTCATTACACAAATACACATCACCTGATATGCATTTAATCCAATGAGGATTCAAGTTTATACAGCTTGGAGTTGGAAATTATGGATAAAATTATGATATGATCAAAATAATCACTTGCATAATAATTGTGCAGACAGTGCATGTGTTATGTTTGAAAGATATAAAAGACTAAATTAGTTGTGAGTCCAATCAGACAGTTGACCCATGCCCCCATTGCCACATCCAAAGCTATGTACACTGTAACAGGGGCGTATTGGGCCTTCTGGTGATGTGATCCTCATCAGTGAGCTAACACTAGCCAGCGGACTCGTCCTCCTCTGTGGCCTATTCGTCAGCAGAGCATTAGTGTAATTACACACTCTTTAGTTCCTAATGCTGCTAGGCTGCTCTAGTGTGTCATTACTATAAATATATAGCCCAGAATAGGATTATCATACATAAACACTTTACATGCCATTTCATTGTTGATTGAGTTTGTACTTTTAGTGTGTTTAAATCAGTAGCAGGACAAACCTTGTCCATGAGTCAATCAGGACATTGCTTATAGTCTATCCTGTTGAATGGCCAATGCTTGGGCTTTGTCATATAGCAAGATGAGTGCTATGGTTACTGACTGCTATGTTACTGATTTAGGAAATAAAGTATAGATCCAGTTTAATTATTAATTAACACATCATTCCTGTTTCAGTTGAACTCAAAAAATGTCAAGAGACATTGCAATACTTTTTCTTCGTGGTGTCCTCTATTTCTAACTAGAGAACTTTATCACATCTTTGAGGTACAGGTGTTTGACATTATTAAATTGGGATTACAGTGGATATGGTGTACCACAAAACTTAATTCTAGGTCCCTTTTGTTCTGTGTAAATGTATGTTTTTACCTTTTTAGAGGTGGCAAAGAAAAAGTGATTACATGTGTCCCTTTTGAAAAACATCCTCATCCTTTTTATATTTTGGCCCTACTTTCATCTTAAGTTTGGCCATGTTGGATTTCAATTTTACTGTTTTAATACACATATCCTTTGGAATGTATAGAGGCAATTTCCTTAACTTTGAAAATTCACTTTTTTGATTTAAAGGTTCAGGGTGACTGTGAGTTTTTGTGTTGTCCATTCTACTGAACTTTTTTTATTACAAAAGCAAAAATATTAAACAACACTGAATACTAAAAAAACTATATATGTTCTATTTGTATAGGGGAGGACGAGCTGGAGGTGTCCCCCTACGACGACACACAGATGGACATTCGCATGGCGTCCTTAGTGGCAGGTAAAATGTACTACCACACAGTCCATATTACATTCAGCTGTTATGATTATGCTGCTTGTGTCTGCGTCCGTCAACTTCACACATGGAGTGTTTAATGACAAGCACTCATAGAGGTGTCTTAGCTGTCATGTGTCACATACACAATAGAGAAGCCACTCAATAAATCACTAAACCGCAAACGAGTAAAGCAACCAGTGACCAGTTCACTGGGCTGAAACTATTTATTTGACTGCAATTTTTCCTTATGTGGCTTTATGAACTAAACAGATACTGGTTATAATATGGGAACAGATTGTAGCATTAAAATAAACAAATATTTGACTACATATATAGAACAGTCTATTTGGGTCACATAATAGACCAAGCTCTGTGCCAGCTGGGCATTTTATTCTCATATAAACAGAACCAGTCTATACAATTGACAAAACAATGTCTGCTAGCCTCTCTAACTTTGGTTTGCTGACAGTTCATGCTTGTGTGAGTGGGCTCATAATAAATGGCTCTCTATTATTGGTAATGATTGACTGCAGTTTGCAAATAGTCTCCTGAGTCATTTTTAGTCATTAATCATTTCTCTTTACAAAATATTACCAAAAGCCTCCTTTGTGGAGATGTAAAAGTGCAATCAATAAAGCTTCAAAGTTCTCTCCGTCTGACATTTAACTGATTATCAAATACTAAGTGGCAGTGAAATGGAAGGTTAATTACTTTTACACCCATTTAATGACAACATTCACATAAAATATATCGTTGCTTTCTTCTCCTTCTGAATTTTACTCATACGACTGAAATGGATAATATGTTTTTAGAGCCTGTCACCTCAGTTTCCCTTTGTGTTGAATTGTCCAACAGCTTCATCATATATGCAACTGGACGGTGAAAACCAGTGCCTGAAAGCTGCACAGGACTGTGGCTTGTATGAGAAGTGTGGATCTCTGCGCTCAGAGTACGTGCTGGCTTGTACCAAACGCATTCCAGGCACCATCCGCTGCAACCAGCACAAGTGCCACCGGGCCCTGCGGCGCTTTCTGGAGAGAGTCCCAGAGGAGTACAGCCTGGGGGTCCTGTTCTGCCCCTGCACCAACGCACTGTGCGGCGAGAGGAGGAGGAAGACCATTGTGCCCTCCTGCTCCTACCAGGAGATGGACGGACTGCAACCCAACTGCCTGCACCAGCAGAGCTTCTGTCGCCGTGACGACCTCTGCAGGTAACGCCAAGACAAATGCTTACTTCACACTGACCTACTATCATGAGGTTGAGGTCTTCTACTTAAATAATTATAATATGGGTCAAAATTTCAATAATGCTTAGTTTGTATGTGTTTCATTTTGAATGCAAGTTATGTGAATATATTTCATCCACCTTTTTCTCTAAAACAAGCACAATTAATCAGGGTTTATGCTGGCATTCACGCTAATGTGGAATAGCCATCTGTTTTATGCTAAGTGGAAAATTTCAGAATCAAAAGAAAGATACAGAAGATAAAAGGACAGAACAAAGTTAAATGAACAAGCACAAAATTGTGTCAGCATTTTGTTAAAATACATTTTGGACCGACTTTGATGAACATCCTGACCACCCAGCAGACATATACCCACTCACTTCTTCTGCCCAATACCGCTGTTTGATGTGGAGTTGTTGTTTGTGTGGTTGCCAGGTCCAGACTGGCTGATTTCCTCCAAAACTGCCAGTCCTCCTCTCTGACGGCCAGCGGCTGTCTGAAGGACTCACCAGGCCTCTGTCTGCGAGCCTACGCTGGACTGATTGGTACGGGACAGGGGAAGGAGGGGATACATGCGTGTATGAATTTACAAAAGCAAGCCATATTTTATACCTCTACAAACACGTTGCACCCTGCTGTTCTTCTGCTACATTTGTATTTCTCCTGGTCATGGCACTGGGTTATTTTAAATGTAAGATATGCATGAAAACAGTTACCAGCTCCTACACTTTGCCACACAAATAGTGACACAGGTGCAGCTGTAAAATCTGTACTGTAGAGAGAAGCATTGAGTGCTTTTTGAGACAGTGATGGATGACTTTTTCGTCATAAAGGCTCATATTTCTGTTAAGAAAGGACACATACACCAGAGACACAGACGATAGATAATCAAAAACTGCGCATTTCATATAGATGTACTATGTTTTTAAAGAACTGGTTTTGGACAGCAAAGCATTACCTGGCACTAGACATTGCAACACATTGAAGAACCATAAATATAGATGTCAGCTATTTTTTTATTGGCCCTACCTAAAGTTTGAGTCTACAAAATATATAAATATAACTTTTATCTATCGTCATGGTTTATAATTTGAAATGTTGCTCCAGCGGAGGTTATCAGTCATCAGTCATTTCCTTGACAAACGTTTGCCCTTTGACCTGTAGGAACTATTATGACGCCCAACTACATCAGTAACAGCTCTGCAGAAGTGTCACTGTGGTGCAACTGTGAAGGAAGTGGGAACCAGTGGCAGGACTGTCTGCGACTGCAGCATATGTTCACTCACAACAGCTGTCTGCGTGAGTATATGCCTCACATTGTCATCCTGCTATTTATAAATTTTGATGTAAAATATTAGTATAGTATATTAGTAGAGATTGTTGTTCTAGTGAATTTGAGATTTTTTTAATGCAGTGCTGGTCACAGTCTTACCTCGACAAGTAAAACAATCTGGTAACTTGTCAGAGTAAAAACAAATAGAGTAAATAGTCAACATTTAAACAAATGTAATTGTTTTAGTCAAATTTTGTCTACCTATTCCAACATACTCTCGACAAATGACTACAGATTCAAGAACTAAGTCTCTGTACTACAGACAGAGTTGTTTGGAACTGCCCAGCTTCTACGGCATCACAGTCGTCCCAAATCCCAACATCATCACATGCAAATCTTTTTTACATGGCTAAAATTTCAATTTCAGTTGTAACCACAATGTCTAAAAACCCAATGGTTTTTGGAACCCTTCATGTAGGCTGCACTAAATCTAATTTAAGCTTAGATGCAAATGCACTGCATATTCTCGAGGCAGAATGCAGCACACCTGATACAAACACCATAAATCTTATAACCTCTGTGTAGTAGGAATGAGACAAGTCACAATTTAACACCACTGTCTATAGCCTACATAATACTGAGAACTTATTTTAAATAATGCATCTTAGAAGTAGCAATTATCAGAAACGTCCCCATCAAAAATGCCATGAGGAGCGATTCAAAAGGAATAAATGAGAAATGTGCCTCGACACACTGAGACATAAATGTGTCGAGGCTCGTGGCTCCTGCAGTGATGTTCTCAGTGTGCAGTCATTTCCTCTTTACATGTCAGTGCCATTGAGAGACTTAGCATTCATGGGAGTCCTACAGGCTCTCTGTAGTGCTACAAGGCTTTGGTGAAGAACCAAGAGCAGCCTGAGTGTCAGGGCCTCCAGGCGCTCAATCACAGCAGCTGTCAATAGCACTGTCAATACACAGCCAGTTTGTATGTCCAAACATTAAAGCCTGGATCGATGCGTCAATGCCTCCCATAAAACCCAGTGATTTATCAAACAGCCGACAGCTCCAACAATAAAGCTGCCAAGGAGATATGTAGGTTCACGCCTACTGGAGATGCTGCAACACACACACACACAGGCAGTGATGGGCTGTGTCTCATGCAGGTAACTCTATCAGCTGGATGGGGAGCCCCGGTTCCCTGCCTGGAGACATCACCCCCCCTCCAGCTCCCAGGCCCTCCCCACTGGTTCAGGAGGATGAGGTGCTGAGCAACAACCACCTGCCGGAACACAGCAACAACGTGAGTGTGCCCAGCTCATTTCACTTTATTAGCTCCACACTGTTGTTCTCGGCTGTGTCTGAGGCAGGAGCTCTTCCTGTCCCGTCATCTGTTCTCCTTAAGTCTTTTATCTTTTGTCAGGATTTTGAGTTGATATTTTCAAGCTCAATTTCTTTTTGTTTCCTGACAAGATTAAGATTAATCATGTGCCAGCTTTTAAGTATAGTAACCATAACTTAAAATGTCAAGAAATTTACAGACAGACAAGTTTAAAGATTCATAGGTTTAAGTTCTTTGATTTCTGTATAAAACTTTGAGCCGGCCTGGCATACTCAAAGTAAATTTCAGTTGGTGAACACTATTGCTGCCCACACTGACAGGCCTAGATAAATGCAAAAAAAAGAGTTCAGGTTGAGTTTCCACACCTGAGAGATTTGAGATGACTGCGGCATTATTTATTTTATAAAATAGCTTCACTCTTTGTGACAGTGTGTGATTATGACTCTAACTTTCTAGGTCAGTAATTCAGTGATGGGACCTTTATGCTCGCTGACATCTACTCTTTGCCAAACATTGTGAAAATCAGAGACAACATGGACTGTTGAAGAGAAAAAGAAATCACGGTCACAGGCCAACACTTTCTCTGTAAACCATTTTAGAGAATTCCACATGACCTTAAAATTTCAAATTTCAGTTATTACATATATCATTGGGAAGATAAATCAATTGAAAGAAAAGATAAAAGCTCAATAGGTGCAGAAATTGGAAATGACAACTTTTATTATGGCTGTTAAAAAGAATAGTTTTACCAAAACAACAAGCCATTAAGTGCATTGAGTAAAGGCTTTGATTGATTAGTGACAGTTGTCTTCTCCAGGAGAAGGTCAAAGCTCTGTACAGTGTTTGTTAAACACTAGTGAGTCAGCAGTAGATGCTGAGATCAAAGGAACTGCTCTGGGCAAAGAGATATCAAAGCACTTTGGCAAAGCATCAAAAGATTGTACACAGTATGTACCATCCAGCAGGTGCAGTGTGTTTAGGAGCTTGAAGGTCTTTACACTGTGACACAGTCAGAAGAGCTTCACACATACATGTAGTGAGGTCACACCAACCTTTAACTTCAGTGTTGGCCAGGAATGTTTGTAATATATTGATTTAGATTCAAGGGATGTTTTAGTGGACTTGATTTTAGTCTTTACTGTGTAGTCACATCACTGGACACTTGGATGTGTGGTGGCTGTTGGTTTTATTTTGGCAGAAGTAGTGCAGGTGCCTCAAGCGCTTGCTGCCTGGAGGCACTTAAAGCTATTGCCCTTCACACCTGAAATCTGTCTGAAATTCTATTTGAAATGTGAGACTGTATCACACTATTGTGGCAGAGGATTAAAACAGGTGAAGACTGTGCTTCATACATAACACGCTGTATTGTGGTTTGTCATTGTAAAGAAGAGCTTTAGCTGGGTCCTACTGTGTAGGTGTTTTCTACTGGATGAAAGTCTGTATGAAATCGACCTCAAAATGCTTCAAAGCACATTGTTTTTTACAAACAGCTACTATTTACATTTAGTGGAAAAAATAAATAATCCCATAGCAGACCCATGTTTGGAGTTTATAATCTCTACACTTTGCCAAGGCTTTGTTTGTGGATGTTCTCAGTCATCCAGCTCCATGTTCCCGTATAGTTCACCTGTAGACTATATATATTTTTAGGTGGATAAAAATTTGCCTTTGCCTTGATTGTGTTTGGTGTGGTCTGGATCTGGAGTTATTTTTTAAGGCTCAAACTTAATATTCCATCACCATGTTGTGCTAACCTAATGTGTGGCCAGAGACTATTAACAAACAAATGTGCTAAGTGTCTGAGTGTTTGATTTGTCTCTAACAACCAATCACATGTGGCACAGACGAGTGCTGGCTCTGTGGTGTGTTTTGACTTGCATCCTGGTGTGTGTGTCTGCCAGCGCAGTAATGTGCAGACACTAACACACAGTGAGACAGAAAGGTGACGAAACATGCTGTGAGCACATATGTTTTCAGAATCAGAGCTCCTGGCTGCCCTTGCCCAGCGCTGACCGTTAATGTGGTCCAATCCAATCACGGCCCTGGCTACTCTAACCTTGGCCACAGCACAATCTGCCGTGGCTGTGGCTCTCTGGCTCTCCCAGCATGCCTCACTGCCAGAGATAATCTGGGCCGCCAGACAAGAGGGGATTCCAACTCTCACTTTTCCTCGGCTGCCCTCCTCTGCCCGCCTCCCTCTCTCTACTCGGTGTCCATCTGCGAGTCTCTCCCAGTGAGCGGATTAGATGAGGTGCTGCTTGGAAGCGATGCATCAGTCAGGCTTCATTAGTATGAATTTATTCATGCCCATATGTCTCTCCTCTTTCTCCTCTTTCTTCAAATCCTCCTCCTCTCACTCTCTGTCATTTCCTCCATCCACTCCTGTAACTCATTCACTCTTCTCTGTCTCTGCTCATTTCATTCACTCTTCTATCCACTCACTTTCCGGCTCCTACCTGCAGCAGCTCTCCTCATCCGGCCGTCACTCAGCCGCCCCTCTCGTCTCTATGAGGAGCTTTTCGCTTGTTTCTCTAAAGTGATTTTCTCTGAATTTGAAAGGTTTCACTTCAAAAAGCTGAGGATCCGCTCCACGTTAAAAAAAGAGAAATGTCACCTGATGTTTAGCTCAACATTTAGAAGCCCAGATGAGTTCTCTTTGTTTGAAATGTTACATTTCCACAGGAAATGAAGGGGGCTAGTTTTGGTTCAGGAGGAAGTTTAATGTCATCTTGAACAGATTTATCCTCATAGTTTTATCATTTACCTTCCTTATAATTTAAAGTTAGATGAAAAGTTACATGAACATGGGACATTATTATTAAAACATAATACTAACAACAATCATTTTATGTGCAACAAATTAGGTATATGATGAGCTTTACAATGTTGGGTGAAGCATAAAGCTGCAGAAGCTTTTAGCAGTTCTTATCTATTAAAATGTGATCATGTGATAGACTGTTATGCAAGAGGCGACCACACTCTAGTTGTTATAGTGCAATTTAGGGAACAGCATGTAACTTCTTCAAAGCTACTCTCCTGAGAGACAGCCAAATTGAAGGAAACATTTATGGAGACATTTTAAAGCTCTGCGCTCAGTTCTCTTTGACAACCTCTGCAGTTAACTTAACATACGCTAACATCTATCTAATCTGTCATTTGCATCCATCCTCTCCAAACTAAAGGAGGTACATTTGATTCAGATGTTTGGATTAAATCTGATAAGATACGTATACTTTACTCACATCTGAAGGTCCTTTGAAAAGATGTGGCAGTATGAACACCTTAAGTATTTTATTGTTCAGTAGAGCGCATCTGTTTGAAATAGCTTGAAAGTGGATGTTTTTGTAAGCTGCAGCTGACACATGGTGAAAGGTAATGGTTGGTGGTATGTGGTTCTTCAAATGGGAATGAAAATGTGGAGTTTATGTAGAACTTTCTTGGTGGTAACCGCTCCTTAAAAGAACTCACTCCAATTATCTTCAAAGAAATATTAACGGTGTTCCGGAGGCTTTTTCTG
The DNA here is from genome assembly GCA_024349245.1 of Neodontobutis hainanensis. Lineage (NCBI taxonomy): Eukaryota > Metazoa > Chordata > Actinopteri > Gobiiformes > Odontobutidae > Neodontobutis > Neodontobutis hainanensis. The sequence goes on from JALDNG010000027.1 coordinate 2,215,048, forward strand.
TCCCTCACCAATACGTTAAAGCGGCAGATCAAAGGAAAGGTCACTGGACTCTTAGTAAAGGATAAAAATGACTAAGAATAGCACCCTAAAAGTTTAAAAGCAGAGGTATGGTGCTTGTTCTGCTGAAAAGGCTTTTTATAACTCACCTTAACTGATTGTCAAACTCTCTATGCAAACAACATAAGTGGAAAAATCACATCAGCACAGAAGTTGAAAATAGTGTTGTGTTGCCTGAAGGAGAGATCCATTAGTGGATAAAAGTTGAGCTGTAAATAAAGAACTCTAAAGTCTCAATTCCATAAAACAGACAGGTATTGGTGGCAGTAATTCAATGGAATGATGCCGCAGCGCATTATTCTAAGTAGAAAAACAATCGGCACACCGTCATCTAGAATGGGCCTTGGGCTGCTCCAGATGTGTCTGCATATCATTGGTGATAAACAGCTGGGCTCCCTATTGTTGCTCTGAATCTGTTTTCCATCAACAGCTTTAAAGATTTAAATCAAGACTTGAACTTCTAATAAACAACACTTTGTTTAAGTTGTCTTTATTGTGTAACCTTAGAATTATTACAATACTAAAGGTCAAAGGATTAGCCTCACTAAAGACAAGACAGATCTAACCAAAACAATCTTTCAATGTACAATGTATTTAGGAGTATTAAATAGCATGAATAATATTTACATGGTCATACTTAGAACTTAATGGTTTTAGAAATTGCAGGGACTGCATGACACTCATACCCAATAACTCAGCAAAGTTTGGCCCATCTTTTGAAACATTTTAATATTTTCTGTGGACTTTGACCATTATGTGACATAAATGAACACCATACTCAATAATTTTAGTTTAGATTTATTTTTCTAATTGGTAAGGGTAACGTAAAAAATGTAGTGGACATTTTTATAGTCGCCCACTCTAAACTGAGACTATTAATTCTAGAATCCCTTTTCATGTGGTATACCCAGTAAAGAACAAATTAAGACAAATGCTGTGGCAAAACTTCCATGAAAGTGAGGTTGAAGGGAAGACATGAAATGTCTTCACCTTGAAAACCTGTCCAGATGCCTTTGCTTAAACCTTTTCTTCAAGATGACCTGGATGACCTTCACAGATATACTTTCTGGCTAGATATGTGTTCTGATGAAATGGTAGCTTGCCCTGCGACTCACAACTAGAAAGTTAAGTTGTGTTGATTTTCTGGCTCTGTTTTTGAGGTTAAAGGTTACAGCAAGAAACCCATACAGAGTTAGCCAGGTCACTTGCTTTTGCTTGAATTAGAAATGTCTGGAAAGGGTTGTTGCATGTTATCGGATTTATTATCTTTAGACGGTAGTTAAAGGTTGCCAGAAATCACAGAAGACCAAGTTTAGATGAGGCATTGACCATAAATAATTTATATTGTATTTTATCTCATTATCTAACAAAAAAGCTACTATAAATTACAGTTTACTGTCACCTGAAATCACTTTTACTTGTAGTGATCAATCAGACATAGGTGACTAAAGCAGAAAGATGGCTGTTCATGTCACTAATTACTTATTTCAAAGACATACAATATGCTAGGTATGATTAGATTAGCTTTATTCCACTGAGTGCATTCAGTGCTATAATTAGTGTTAGCCCCAGTAGTCGGTCATGTCGCCCACATCTAGTTACACCAAGTAGACTGTGACTGGGACCGCCTGCTAAATTAGCATTCCGATAATTAACAGCAGGTGCAAATGTGGTGCTATCACACCACATTCAGAGTGCATCCTGGAACTTAGCACATGTTACATATAGAGTCATATGGAAAAGGCCTTAATATTTATCCATGGAAAAGGTCTGTAAAGTATTTGTAGGTTTGTAGTGCTCTAGATTTCTCATCTGTGGATTCATTAAGCAGTTCAAGTTTCAAACAGAAATGTCATTGACTGACTGCAGGGCACATGTTTAATTGATTCAGCCATTTCAAAATTCAGGCACTCCTTGGCGGCATTTTAAAAATATCAGCTATCAGATTGTTTTAAACTTCTGCCCTCAAACCAGATCTGGATGGAAACAGCTCAATCTTAAATTCTGTTTAAAATTCACCCAGTTACCCTGTCAGAAATTGCTCCCATTTAGGGCTTTCAAGTCACGTTGCCGAGTTACTCAATAATGATGTGTTTCTTCCAGGTGGTGGGGGAGAGTGACGAAGAGGAGGATCTGCGGCAACCCAACGAGGAAGTTGACGAAGACGGCCATTTCAATGTCATTCCCATGTACTCGGAAAGGGCCACTATTTCCAACCTGGGCTCCTCTGGGACGGGAGGGGCTGTGTCCCCCATTACCAGCCCGCCCATGCCCATACTACTGCTGCTGCTGCTGATATCTGTGTCGCTCAGCTCGGGGTAGACCAGAGAAAAAATATGGAAGACACATAAGTTACACACACGCACACACACTGTCATACTGGACCTGCCAACACTGGACTTATCGGTGTACGATGATACGAAACACAGTGAAGAAATGGACTTCACGTCTTGTCAGTAGCGTCCCTTTGATTCCTCACAACTGTCCTAGCTTTTCCTGCTTCTTTTATGTGGCACTTTGTATCACTTTGGTCTGATTGCACCTGCAGGGGGTGTTCTGGTCCAGTGACAATTGCCAGTTGCATAACGCTGCTAACAACCAATGAGCATTTAGAATGTGGCTTTCCTTTGACAGGTCGGGAAAATGTAGCCTGGCTACTGTGCTCATTGTATATTGCATTGAATAAAGGGTTCAGAGGTTAATTTTTATCACATAATGTTTTACATACATAAACTCACTGTTTTTTAGTTATAAAGAGCAGGTCTACATATTTATTACATTATTAAGGGAATAATATATTAATTATTTGAAGTGGCATTCACATTTTCTGGAGTTATTTATTTATTCAGCAAAAAAAGGCATAGTACAGATTTGCAATCTGCTAAAATAAGTAAATAAGGCTGCAATCGTATAAATTGGTCTGGTTTCTGTTGAATCGAGTTGGAATTTATGGGAGCACCTACAGAATAAACTCTCTCAACATCTAACTGATCAGAGAACAAAGCCTGCTCCAATATAGATAAACGGCTAGGACTGGTCTGACAAGTGAAAATTGCAGTGAAGGGAAGAGATTCTGGACCCACTGCAAAGATAGTAGAGAATTTTAGTGAAGTGAATAAGTTTTGGAGGACCAAATTTAGCTTGTTCAGCTAACATTTTATAAAATATTGGCTGATATTTTAGACTGTGCCTGTTTGATTGTTCATACTGATGTAATTTACATTTTTCATCAGTGAATTCTACATTACACAATTAAATATTTAAACTATTTACTGGCCAAAATGCAAGCAACAGCTTTGTCACATAAATAGTTTTATATACTGTATGTCATGAACATTTAGCAGCTGTACTAGGTTTGTACATGTAGATTAAAAGCACTTTAATTTCAACAATAGCAAAAGTGAATGAACTAATTTGACAGAAGAGGATGAGAGGGGTTCAAAGGGCGGGCCTGTAGCAAAGCTGTTTTTGTAAAACTGAAATACCTCCACCAGCTGCAGTCAGACCATCCTGTGTTTTTGAACTTACTGATAGCTGACAATTTGTCCACCTGTCTGTGGGGTCATCCAAACAACGCCAGCAAGAGGAAGAGCTGATGATGGACGACGGCTTTATCTGGCTGCTGAATGAAGCGGTGCTGCCATGTTCATACTGCAGCCACGGTGAATGACAAATTACACACTTGTCTCTCACTGTTTAATGAACACTGAGTGTGTGTGATGTTTTGCGTGGCATGCAGGCAGCGGCAGAGAAAATTGGGTCTAGCTTTTTGTCACAATTTGCACTTGATCGTTGCCACCCATGTCATGCACGGCCACACGTCTCACTCTCACATGCATTAAAATAATGTGGCTCGTTCTAGGCTTTATCGCTCTATGCCTGTCCCCGTGACTCAGGACGGGACCCGATCTGCCACAGGCGGATGAATATGAATAAAGCCGTCATAATAAAAACAACACAGCAGAAACAATATGAGCTCTTAAACGGCAGAACAAATCAAATAGCTCCCCAGCAGCGAAAAACACACCACTCCTGACACGGAAATGAAAAGAGTTGGAGAACGAGTGGGAGACAGATGTATAGAGGAGAAAAAGTAGAAAAAGAATAAGGCCAAGTCCCTGTGTGGTCTTTGTGCATTTGATGTTTTACTTGTTTTTAGTTGGGAGGCTGATAATCAGTCCCTGACAACATCTCTTTATCATCTGACAGGCTCCTGGGGGGTGGTGCATGTTGGGAAGAGGAAGGAGGGGAGTACGAGGCAGCGATAGAAATAGTGCGCAGAAAGAACCCTGGAGCACAAACATAGCTGAGTGAATTGGGCTCTTGATTTTCTATGTCTTATAAATCTTTTGCTGACACTTATTTTATTTTTTTCCCATTTGTTCTTGTTTTCACTCGCTGTGGAACGTGTAAAATTTACTTCCATCTGCGGGGGGCATCACTGGGGTAGGGGGCAAATAGAAAAGGAGAGATTGGAGATAATGAGAAGATTCCTTGAGATGAAACTGGAAAACCAAATGTAGGAGACAAAGACAAGGGAACACAAAGCTTTTAGGATCACATTCTTACGGTGGCCGAGACATCTCAACACGCTGCAAATGAAGAAAGCACCAGCAAATAAAGAAAACATCTTCATCAGTTTGACGCACGCTGCAAAAGTTCACAACACATACAAATACCAAAACGCGCTGCAAATCCTCACAACACATACAAATAAAAAAATGCGCTGCAAATTCAAAAACGCGCTGCAAATTACACAGACCACAACGGAAATGTTTTAAGGGGAGCCCTTTGAGTCACGAACCCCTACTGGGACCTGCTTATTGTTTGCTCGCCTGTCGCGTTGTTGTCAGTGTTGTTGTCACTGACCTGAAAGGTGAGTTTTGTTTTTTTTTACTTTTAGATCATGATCGTATAATTGCTTAGTCGTTTGGATATTGTTGGCCTAAATATATTGTTTGTCACTCAAATGAGTCCCCTTAAAACATTTCCATTGTGGTCTGTGTTATTTGCAGCGCGTTTTTGTATTTGTATGTGCTGTGAACTTTTGCAGCGCGCGTGTTAGCAAACTGATGAAGATGTTTTCTTTACTTGCTGGTGCTTTCTTCATTTGCAGCGTGTTGAGCTGTCTCGGCCACCGTACATTATCCAACATTAAAATTTTCACTTCTTCTTCAATATGCAAACAATAAATGCTTTGGCTTTAACAATACCTTAATAAGCTGAACAACGTCGCTAACATATTCTGGGAAATGTTAGATAAATTTTAGCTCCTTGCTTTTTCCAGGGTGGATAAAGCTTTCTAATGCACATTTAAACTGAAACTCAACTGACTTTGGATAAAAATGATCAAGAAAAAGTTCTGGTAATCAAACATTCGGTGGTTCTACTTCCTCAAAATTATAAATAAGTGAAATATTAGTAGGAATGTAACGATTCACTCAACTCACAATTCAATTCAATTCACGATTAAATTTTGTCACATTTTTCTTTCATGAAATGAGTTGAGTTTAAAGTGCCCTTTTGTTATTTTACAAATCACGTAAATGTCAACTGTCCCCATATTTATTTAAAATACAGGCTAATGTTTGTCCATTTTGCAAGTTTATAAATAAACGTAAAAAAAAATTCTACATGCGTTTACATTTAATTTAATTTGCTTATAAGGCTAGGTACTTTGAATAAGTGGCAAATAACAAAGTAACTTAAATTCCCCAATAATTCTGCCTCTGATGGATTTAGACCTGGTTAATTACTTTGTGTTCAATAATTAGTTCTTATTAACTTTAGCTGAGACCTAAAACCACTTTAGATCAAACCCAATAATATACAATGGTCTTATTTGTTTCACTAAAACAGAACTTTATCAAAACAACTCAACAACAACTTTGTTTTACCTTTTAAACGTTTTCACCTGTTATTTATTATTAATAACATGAATGTATTAACAGTAATAATTAAGGTGAGGAAAGAACCGTATTTGGTTCACAGACTTTGAGTTTGCGACCCCTGGTCTTTACTCTGTGGCTGCAGCAGAGGCACAGAAGGCAGCACATGATCCAACAGAACATTATTACATTTCTCTGACAAGGGCCTCAAACAGGTGAACACTTTAAGACTGTGTTATGAAATAATAACTTACGGCTCAGAGATGGTTCAGACTCAGGACGACAGCCTCTGTTTAAAGTTTAGCCTCTTTGCTAACACAGATCACTGCTCACATTCTCTTTCTCAATATCATCATCCACACTCTCGTCGCCTTGCTCGAAACTGTTTGCAACAACTTGTGTGAAGCAAGTTTGCACTAAACAGAGCGGCACCTGTTTACGACATGAATCGTGATTGAATTAACTTCTCAACCGACTGGAAACGTCACATATGTGAATCAATTTTCAACCGGCTCACGGTTAATCGTTACATCCTTAAATATTAGTAATACTCATATGTTATGCAAAGTAAACACATTAACATTATACCGACAGAACGTTGGAAAACATTATCACAGATCTCTTTAAATGCATGCCTATTATTTTTAGAATCCGATCAGAAGTAGAGCAGGAAGTGGTTGTAAATGTGTCGCCCAGAAGAACTCCTAAAACAGAACTCTATAATACAATGCCATGAAGAGACTCTCAGTAAAGAGGTGATTGGACCAAGTGATTGGACCAAGTGATTGGACGCATCCAACATGCAATGAGCCCATTCACATTTGACAATTAATTTTGGCCTCTTGTGATCGATCTTTCAGGACAAATTTTAATGTTCAAAGAAACTGAGAAAGAAAAGGAGGATATAAATGAGATAAGGGATAAGAGTAAAGGTGGGTTTCTTTGTAAAGACAGGGAAACTATCTACAAAAGGATACGACAGGAGATAGAAGGAGACAGAGCGAGGTCTGCTGTGTACTTTAACCTCTCTGTCTGTTTCCCCAGACGCTGCTGCACAGTGGAAAAAACAGATGCACATACACACACACACACACACACACACACACACACACACACACACACACACACACACACACACACACACACACACACACACACACACACACACAGTGAACAGGTTATGGATCCGAGCACACCCCTCAGACAAACCTCCTGTCAATCAGTGAAGCTCGATAAGACACAGATAAGAGTGAAGCGGCGCCACTCACCTCAGATACTTTGCTAACATTCAGTCAACAAAACCCACCTCCCCTCAGATGAGTTACACTAAGTATAAGTCATAAACAGCAATCAGCCGCAGCCATCGAACACAGGATACTGATTATAATGGAGCTCTGCCCTTCATTGTAATTGCATTCTTCTCTGTGGTGTTTTTATTAGGGCGCACAGAGAATCAAGTGTTGGCTCTGGAGGAGGTTAGCGTTAACACTGTGTGCATCCGACTTGAGTAATACGTTTCAGGACTTTGTTGTTGCAGCTTCATTAAGGATGCTGCCTCAGAGTAATCTTCTAATCAGACAGGAGCTGGCTGACAGTGGGATCAAAGTCTCTTTAGTTTTTATTATAACGCAAACAGTTGGAGGTCAGGGGTTGTGTTATGTGGTATGGAGGTATTAATAGACAGCGTATCAGCAATTATGGTATGCTATTAGTCTGGGGACAAGAGTACTGACAAGGAATCCAAAAAGTTTATAGCTTTTCAAACCAGCCGCTTAAACAATTCACCTAAACATATGGCAGTTTAAAGTTTGCATAGGCAAATAGCATATCAGTTGAGGAGTAGCTACACACTGCTATTTATTGGTCCAGTTTTTTAAATCTCTGTAAACCAAAATGTTTTCCTTTAAGAAACTATGAAGAACCTTGCCATTTGACTTACGATCGTAAGCTATGTAGTTTTCTCCGATGTCAGGAAGAGGTGGGCCAGATGTGGTAAAATATAGGCATCAGGATTTTTAATATGCTATTCTTTAATCCTCTAAACTACTGACATTCAGCAGATCAGTGATTTTTGTAAATGTCACAGTTGATCTGGAGTTTTGAGCTTTAGGACTAGATTAAAATGGCAAGATAGGAAACTAGTAACTGATTTGTGAAAAAACTTTAATCAAAAATACCACGTGGCTGTTCAGTGTCAAATACTGACTAAAGACCAGATTTTTGAGTTCATCAGTGGATGCCTGCCTATCTAAATTTTATTGTACCGCGACAAATACTGCTTCAAAGTCAATGTCTCTCCAAAGTCCAAGATGTTCTACCATTTTAACAGTCATATACTTTCCTTGCCCTAAAATGAGTTCAGGTGATGCCCCTCTCAGAATACAGTACAAGTGAATTACTGAGAAAGACACTGAGTGGTTTCTCTGCCCTTGGTCCATCGTCTGGTGCTCTACATAGATTAGATAGCCAGGTCGCCCCTGTACCACCAGTAGTGGGGGTTAATTGAGAGCAGCTGGGGAGGCTTGAGGCTCTGATTGACGTGGCCGACTGGGGCCAGAGCAGCGGGCCCTCTTGTTCCTTTTTAATTGTTGTCCAGGCTTTTCGTCACAGGGGCCGACACCCGGTGGCAGGACGACAGGAGGGGACGGAAAAAAAGAGACAGCTCAGAGAGAGGGAGTGGACACCGGTGATTTACATTAATATGTAGTGAAATAAACAAGCGGAGAAGCCATGCGTTAAATCAAGTGTGAGAGAGCGCGGTAGAGGAGGAAAGCCTCTGGGGTGACAGAGGAATACAGAGGCAGAAGCGCTCCTTTTATTGTTCTATTACTGTGCACACACAAGTACACACCATGTCAGATGTGAGCGTCTGCATTTTCTCTCTCCAGTATTTTAGTATTCTAATCCATCACTGGCCTGACATGGGGTTGCTGTCTCTCTATGCAACTGCACATACACGGCATCCCGACGCAAGATAAAGCCCAAGCGGTCGGAAAAACAAACTCTGCAGCAGGGAGAGCTTTATCCGGAGAGATAAACCGACAGTATAAAGCGCAGACGGAGAGATAGAGAGGATGTATGGAGGAAAGGAGAGAGGGAAGAAAAAAACTGGGAGACATTGAGGTTAAAGTGGAAGAACAGGAGATAGAGACTCAGTGTTGCGGCTGAGGCTTGAACCTCCCTGCTCCATTTCACACTCTGTAGGTCCTGACGCATTGATGCTTCACCGTACACACACACAAGCGTTGTCCTGCTTTTTCCATTTCTAATTCACACACACTCATTGACTGCCAGCCACAGTGACAAAGATAACAGTCACATTTGCCAAAATGACACTTCACTCACCAGCTTCTACATCTAAATTAGTCCGAAGTGTATTTAAAGTAACAGTCTTAACAGTTTGTGAGCCTTAGTGATCTCTCCAGTGTTGTGTCAATGAGTGTTGTGTCAATGTTTCTTCCTGGAGCGCTGCTCCGGTGGCTGACTGTGGCACACTGAGGAATCTATCAGAGGGGCACAGAGGCGAGGCAGGTTGACAAAGAGCTGAATCCACTGGAAAAGTTAATTACTACACATCACACAACACCTAAATGTACAGAATGCTATTGACTGATGGTCTCTAAACCATTTTAAAAACAGTCCATGAGCAGATTTTCTTCCCTCTGAGGTCCTGCAGTGTCCTCAGTTTCACCCAAATGACAAAAAACAAAGGTTGACAATTGAAGACCTCATAAAAATGACATCTGCTGAATCTAGAAATGTTGTCTTATGTGAATTGGGTAATTAACTGAAGTAATTTCCCTTTCTTTTTCTGTTAACAATAAGTCCAATCCAGGTTTGCTCTGGCAAAGGATCAGGATCCTGTATTTTACTTTTCTCTGTGATTGTCTGAGACCTACCCCTACCATGTAAACACTGGAATTAAAAAGTGAAATACATATTTAGTGGGCCATGAATATAAAATGAAAGAGACTTTTACAGTGTCAGAATATGTTTAATATTACATGTAAACCTTGCATACAATGTCTTTTATTGAACTGAAGGATCAGAATGTAAAGTATGACCACTAAATTGAGTTTTTGTGAGACTTTTAGTTTGTACCCTGACATTCATGTAGGATGATGAAATGATGAGCCACATCTAAGTAACTTAAAAAGTCATTTATGAAATGATGTTCTGTTTTACATTGGGTAAAACAAAGCTTTAGTGCAGGCTCCACTAAAGCTTTGTGAATATAAAAAAAGGCAGAAATTGCAACCCTTAATAAGCACAAAGACTCTTTTACCTGCTGTGGCGCGCCCCCTGACAGAGAAATGCTTATCTGCTAGTTTCACACTTCTGAACTGTGTTAAAAATAACACAGGTGCTCAATGAATTCATTTGACACTTGATTTTTTTGTATGGTTTCACTGTGAGAATTTTTTGTGTCTGGGATGCTTCATGTTGACTGGTTTAGGTTCTGTATAGTGAAATGTGCAGCAGATCACTTTGTTGGGCTCTTTCACTCCAAACCTATTTGCTCTTATTGCCCTCGACACAATTCTCCAGATGAGTGTTTCTGTAAAGTGTTTTTATCTTCAGCCAAATGTTTTCTTTCCTGAGCTGTCGCAGATGTGTTCCCATCGGTGTTGGCATGCGTTGCCGTGGTTACCCAGGCCTCACCTAGGCATTTGCACCCCAGGTGATCCCGAAAGGTAAATGGAGCTGAATGATCTTCGGATGTGGGATTCTTTTCAATAGAGCAACACCTGGTGAGGACGCCATGTTTTTTTTTTTCATCTGCTTGACTGAGTGACTGAATTGGCCCACCGCCTCCCTCCCCCACCTCTTATCCCGGCAGGTGCCTGGCTCAATGGGACATCATCGCCGCGGAGATTGAGGCGATGACACTCACACACAAACACGCACACACAGGCTGGGAACGAGAGCGGCTTTCGGTCTGACTCGATGAAGAGTTGTCTCTCCGAAGAAGAGACAGCCGCATGGATTGAGCTGTCAGTCCGAGGGAGCTCTTTTCATCCCTCTGTGTGAAAATGGATGGGTTGCTCGTATCTTTTTCACTTTGTCAAATGTAAACCTTTCCTTTGGGTAATTCTAAACTAAAGCCTTGACTCGAGAGCAGGTGGAGATAAATGTACTCCATTTAAAGAACAAGGCCAGGGCCACTCCCTGTTTCTTTGCTTCCTGTCAACAGCATGTCCGTGTACAGTGAGGAAGGCACAGCATCATTTCAGTGTGTGCTCCATAACGGCCTCTCGGACTGTGTGTGAAAGTGTTCATGACTCCGACTGGGCACATCAATTAAAAATGAAAATACAAGTAAACATGACTCCAGTCGATAGCGATCAGTGGTGGATCGGTTTTGAACTGTGTTGGTGAAATACTGTGTACGTCCGGGGGGCATGTATGTGGCCCCCCGCATGAAATATTTCTATCACTGATCATCAGTTTGACATTTTTGCCCCGCTGAATGTGCCCCCAAGGGGAAATAAAACACTCCATGCCTCTGCTGTGTTCACCTGTGAATAATAAATAAATGTACAAGCTGACATTTCCCTACATCGACTTCAGTGTCCATCATTCTTCTGCACTTTTTTCTGTGATTATGATGTTTTGGTGTTGGGCTGGTTGCACTGGATTTACAATGAAAATATGGTTTCACTTCTTGGCATTATAAAAATAGATTTATCTCTTTTACATAATAAGGAGGGCTGTTAGCTGCCCATTTTAGAGCCATATTGTGATCTTGACAGCAACATGTTAGATATTTACAAATGGCACGTGTAAATGACAAGTATAAATGTGGCTGTTACAGAAACTACATATGATGTGTCTGAATAAAGCCTGTATGCTTGAAGTATGGGTAAAAGAAAGTCTGCAGGGGTCTTTTTCTATGTTCCTTTGCACTGGAAATTGCTTTAAACTGTACAAATCATTACAACTCTAGACTGTATATAAAGATGGACAAAGGTTCAGGCCAGTAATATGGAAATTTGCTTTATGTAACATTGTACCAGTGCATTTCTTTTGCTTAATTCTTTTTTGAGCCAAAACTTAACATCCAACTTATACTCAGCATTATTGTTGAGCAGGAGAGCCCAGGTAACGAGATTGACAGCCATGCTTAGAACAGGTAAAAGTACTTTCAGCGTGTACAGATGGACGAGCGGGACCAAACATTTTAATGCACTTTCCAACGTCTGCACTGCTTTCCCTCTGAAGGGGAGGACGCTCTGTAGAACATATGGCTGTGGTAATAAACGTGCACGTATATAATGATGCACACGTACGACATGCAAGGACCACTGTAATTCGGAACAACTTTACATGCAGATTGATTTTCCTTCAGGAAGTAGTTTTAAGTTCAGGACAGATTGTGGCCTACACAAATGGCCTGATATAGAAAGACACAAACCTTAATGACGGTATCCAGGGCTGGACTGGGGAGAAAAAGTGTTGGGCCAAGAGTTCCTGACTGACCGGCCCACTTGGTCAACTGTTGGGTTTGTTTAAACTTAAATACGCATATATAAAATAAATACAATGCTGATTTTTTTTTTTTTCTATTATTATATCAACATTTTGCCAGCCAGGCTTGTACACAACACTGAATTTAATAAATACAGATAAAATGACCAAATAATTCACAACAACAAGAATTTTGTTTGAAAAAATTATAATACAAAAAATAGCAAATAACAAAGCTTACTTTTAATTACTTTTTAAATAATTGCTTATGTTTTAATAATTTAACTACAAAAGTTATCAACTTAAACCCTAAAAACAAAAGAGAGGGAATGAAAAACTGAAAGCTAATGTATTAGTAAACCTACATTATGAGTAACTTTGCTGCAACTGACTTTTTTCTGCTACACCAGCTACAATATTTTCACTCTCCAGCATCTTTAGCACATCTGGCTGAGAAGCCATGAGCAGAAAAACCTCCAGGTGCTGTTGTGAAAGTGAGCACCTAAGCCTGTTTTTGATTCATTTTAGAAAAAAGCTTCTTTCACAAGCCCCCTGTGTTACAGACAGGGTGAGCACAAACTTGTATGCAAGCAATGTATGCATCTGTAAGGAAGTTGTATTGATTCAAAAACTCATGATAAGTGCCCCAGGCCCAGAGGTGACTTGTGTCACAGTCCCGAGCCGGGACGGGACTTGATGGACAACATGCGTGCAGTTTTTTTTCTGCTCTCTGCTGCTCTATGTCTCAGCCAGGCTACCCTACACCGCTTCAGCTCGTGTTTATGTTCACACTGCAGTCGCACACCTCTGAGCAGAGCTGCCTGACTGGAGGAGAAGCAGAAAAAGTGTTTTCAGGGGCATTAGGGCACCACCTCAAAATAGAATAGAAGCTGGACAGCGGGCCAGCAAAAGCCTTCGGTGGAGCAGCACCGCCACAAACCCACCAAGGTATTTCCTGGTATCCCCGTATTGCCAGTCTGCCTCTGAATGTATCCAAGTCCCAACATTTGCCCCTGAGAAAGGTGAGAAAGCCATGTGTAACAAAACAAGGAATGGAGTTCACGCTCTTATTTTGAAATGGGTTTAATCTCACAAGACTAGACCATGTTGTGTCTGCTGTAGAACATTCCTGCCCTTCTCATCACCTCCAAACATTTTCTTGACCTTTTAAGCCACCTTTGATTTATTTAATTTTTTTTTGGGTGCGTCTGCTTTGGAGTGCCATACAAGCTGAAAAATGCCAGGGAAAAAAAGGTTTGAAAAAGAGGTCTGAAAGTTCACCAGACGACTGAGAATAAAGATTAAATGGTGTGCATTTATATAGTGCTTTTTTGCAAAGCGCTTTACATGCTGCTTCAATTCACTCTATTCACACACATTCACACCTGGGGCAGACAGAGAGGGGGGTGCCATATACAGGGCACTCACAGCCCTCTCCGATCACCATCAAACTCTACAACTATACACATTCATACACCATAGACACAGACGCCATGATGGATGAAGTTTCTTGCACATAGGACAGAACGACAGCTTGAACTGAGGAGCGTTATAGGACGACCGCTCTACCACATGAGCCACTGCGCCTCATTAGGTCCACAGTGGTTCCATTGAAGACATCATCTCAACAGGAAAAATATTTTGCTACTAAAAGCTTCCTTAAACATTGATTTAATTGCTTCTGGAGAATGGGTTGTCTATGTATTAGATATAATTTTCACATTTGACATTAGATTTGTTGTGTAGTGGACCGTATCACGTCATTACTGAACATCTGGTAACATCTGGTAACTGTCAGTCTCTAACTAGACTAGAATGTGCTCCGGTTGACGTCTAATACAAAATCCAGAAGACTTTAAAAGTTTATCTAAGCATTTCTTTATTTAAACTGAGTCAGGTTTACTCTCAGTGTTTCATTGCTCTAATTGAGCCTTGATTAAACCAACGCTCGGTTTTAATGGGCTGCTGCAGTACAATCAGTCTGGCTGGTTTTTGCCTGGCTGAGGGGGTCCAGACTAGTCTGGAGTGACCATCTTTAAACTTAGACTTTATTGTCATTCATATACTGTATACAACAAGTGTACACAGATATTGTTTTGTGTTTCAATTTCTTTTACAATTTCTATACTAAATAAATAATAATGTGGTGATCACACATGTTCACAGTTATTTACCAGTGCACAGTATACAATATAGCATAGGTGTAATGTAGAGAACCAGTACAGTCGTATTTAACAGTCCATAAGTGCTAAATGGTTGAAAGAGGTAAGAGCAGCATATTCCCTATCTTACTACTGAGGTCCAGAGTGGCCAGAGCAAATAATAAACCTTACAATACATTTTGTTAGATGACTCTCCGCCCACTCAGCCAGGTCAGAATATGAGCATTTATCTCCCACTTTGACTCCCCTGTCCCTGATGACTCAGCTGAAGACACACAGTAAATACAACACATGCTACAATGATTATGGTCACAACAACTGAGGCAAAGAATAATAATTACAAAGGAATTACTATCCAATATAGCCAGTTCCTTGTTTTAAATTATTATTCATGATGCATATTTCTCACTGAGTTGAGTCACATATAATACACATTCATTTTGAGAATCATATCACTTGCATGTTAACAGTGGGCAAAGCCAAATAAATCACTTTCAATGAAGCGGCATTAAAATTAGAACTGTCTGCTCTCCATCTTGTCTTGGGAATTACTCCTGTCAAACTGTGATGAGAATGAGTCCAAGGGTGTTTTTAATAGAGCTTGTCAGTGTGGGACTGATGAAAACACACTGATATCCAAAAACTCATTTGATGTTGGCACAGAGAAGACACACACACACACACATGCAAACACACCCAGGCAGAATCTGGCACGTCCTGCTATATTTACCAAGATGTTTTTGGAGGGATTTTTCACCAAATTATCTCCACTGTTTAAAGTGGAACGGCTGAACATGCTGTAATGGGAGAAAACTTTAAAGGTGGCAGGAGTCTGAAAATGAGAAATGGCACTAAAATGTTATGACAAAGATTAGCTGGCATTGGTTTACAGTTGCATGGTGTAACCTGGAAGACAAAGAGAAAGTGCAAGACTATACAGCTGATGCATTAATAATATCATCAGTCACTATAGCATTAGCAGTTACAGAGGCTGTAAGGTGTCAGGATTCTGAAACTGGTTTCTATGGAAGCCTGTTTCTGCCATTCACAAAAAAATAAAAGCCCCACAGGAAGTCATGATAATTACTTCAAAACATGTAATTATGACTTTTGATCTCATGATTATGACCTTTTTTAACGTAATAATATTGATTTTAATTATGAATGAAAAAGTCATAATCATGAGCTTGAAAGTCATAATTATGAGATAAAAGTCATAACTATTATAATTCATATTTATTACTTTTTTAAAAGTCTTGATTATGATTTATCTTATAATTATTACTTCATAAGTTGCATTGTGACATTTATGACTGTATACAGTTATGAGTTTTAAAGTCATAATTATGACTTCCTTTGGGTTTCCTTTTTTTAGCCAATAGTTACAAAAAGCAATGTACTCACCAAAGTTTCATTACGGATAAAGATACATTTATGATTTATTGTCCAGCGCTAGAAAGTTGAGAAAAAAAAAAGAAAACCCATTCAGTCTCAAGGTAGTAGCTGCCCTTCCAAATTTTGTGTTTTTTTCTATTCATTCTACTCGTCAAAGCAGGGGATAAATCCATATTGAAGGCTAAACCAGGACTAAACCAGGACTAAACAGGGAGTAAACCAGGACTAAACCAGGACTAAACTAGGACTTTAATTTGGTCACAGTTTAGGTTAATGCTTTGTTTGGTTGATGATTTTTACAGGTAAAAAGTAAATATTTATCACATTGAAGACCATATTGCGATAGATACAACACAGATGTAATGATTGATGATTTTGCAATAACAATAAATTACCGATATGTCTTGATAAGATAAAACAACAAACATTAGGGCAGAATTTTGTGGCTGTGTATTGTCCCATATGTGGATAAGCATAAAAAGTCAAAGTGCTCACAGTTAAACTTGTTTTCAACCGGAACTGAAGGCTGATGGGAGTTCATAATTGAGAACTACACTCGTGGACTTGTAGAGTAAATTACAGTGATGGCTCTCCACACACCCGCCTGCACAATGACAGTTTTGTTCAACTTTGTCAAATGGCTACACTCAGCTCTAATGGCCTTCTGTATTTGTACAAAAGAAAAGGGGCTTATAATGACCGGTCATCACCACTCGCCGGCTATTAATGTATTCTGACTAATCCCGCTGTTTGCAACTCCGGCTGCAGTTACTTGCTGCCCCTCAGGCCACGAAAATTACCACAAATCACCCACCACACCCCGCGCTCGTGTGCTGTGCTCCACTGACTCACAACAATAGAGCCGGCGGCGGTCATGAAGCAAATCTCAAACTGTTCATCAGCGAGAGTTGTGTTGAATTGCCACCGGAAATCAGTAGAGACAATGAATAAATATATGCACTTATTTATGTCATTGGTTATTCAGTTAATTTAACCCCCCGAGAATAAATGCTAAACAAGCTTAGAGATTCAGACTAATAGTACTTACAGAGTCCTCACAGAGATAGAAATACCTGAAAACACACAAGAACTGATCTCTGTGTGAGGTCCATTGCGAGGCCAATTAAATAATCAGGCAGCTTCTTCCCCACTGGCAAAATCAGAAGCTATCTCTGCTGCTCACTAAACTGTGCCGTGCGTTATGTGTAGGGCAGGTATCGTTCTTGATGTCAGTGTGCACAGAAATCCTGATGTGTGTGCTCTTGACTGTGTTTAGCCTCCATCAGAGGAGCAGCTCCAGAATTAGTGCGAAGTATTTTGAGGCTCCTTAGAAAGAATTCTGTGATGTAATTTGTTTAACCCACAAATTATAAAAACAGTACAGTACTTGAAAATAAAATGAGCTCTCCTTTGTTTCTGCTCTAAAATTTTCTCAATTACTTTTTGATTTAATTTTGTCCTGCTGGCTGTATTTGAAACCAAGTGCAGTCTTAAGTATTCTTTTATTAAGAATTAGGTATGCCTATGAGGTGCTGCTCAGTGCATCCTAAATTACTGCGCTCTTTGACATGTGGTTACAAATGTATATGTTCAATAGAATCGCAAATGCACAGATCAGTGGAAAGAAACATCAAATTTGTACGGAAAATGTAATCAACTTTTAGCATCTGATTATATTCTGTTTAACAGGGTGTTACAGTTTGGGTGTAAAGTAACAGTTATTGTTAACAGTGTTTGATTTAGTTGTGTTTAATTTGATTAGAATTAGAATTAGCTATATATTTTGTTAAATGGTTTCAAAAGCTATGTGCTGTCCCAGATGTCCAGGCTTTATTCGATCATAGTCCAATTGAGAGCCTAAGCCATGCCCCTTCCAGGAGGCTGCATTGATGACGAGCTGCAGCAAACTATCTTTTTTTTGCCATTTGTGTTATCTTCATATTATGCTTATTACCTAAAAAGCAAGTTTTAAAACAAAGAAACCCATCAAGAAGAGATATTGTTCCCTGGGGGGTATGATACAGTATTAACGGCAGCGCACCCCATGGGAACACAACAGGTTTAAGGAGACGTACGTTTCCTAAAGTCTCTAGGACATTATGTGTGGTCTTTGGTGGTAACCACAGCGTGAGGATCTTCATCTCACACTTTTGATCGCTTAGACAAATAACCATCCATTATCCTTCTTTGTTTACAGTTTCACGCTTTTTGTGTCTGTACATGCATTGCTGGTGGCCGAAAGCTGAAACTTCAGATCCATACCAATCCAGAGTGGCACTGCAGAAAGAATTCAGATCTTTTCAGGATTTCACGGGTGTTTCCACATTTTAAGTGAAAATACTCTCTGACATTGATTGTTGGTGTGATCAGTGAGGCAGCTATTGCAACTTATTGGACCCAGTGGGACTGCCTGCAAAGAGAGGATTTATTCTATTAGAATGAACACTTAAGTTACAGTACATCGATTCTAATGTGTTTTCATGTAACTGCTCATACTCAAACTCATTTTCTCGGACACAGAGGTCTTGGGGGTTTTTAAATTAAAACTGGCTAGGACCACAAAGGGTTTATTTGTCACCATTATTCTTTGAATTGAAAGAAATATTAAACGCTAATCCCACAAGGAGTTTGGACATTGTCTAAGACTGGACTTGAAGTGTTGAAGATTTTAAAACCGTTCCATGCAATCTCATCCAATATGCATTAGTCTTGGTCTTGACTCTGCCTTAACCTCTTAAAGTCTTGATCTTGTCTTGGTCAATACCCTCTGTCTCTTTGTGGTCTTGACTACCGCATGCATCCACACTACACAAGAGCCTGAGATTCTCTGATTGATTTGTTAGACAAAAAAAGCTTTCTTAGCATTCTTGTTGACCAGTTACTTCTAAATCTTACAGCCATTGTTATAAAATCTCTGTGTTTGGTCTGAATGCATTGTCATATAAATGCTAGTGGACAAATATTGCTTTAATAGTGTTTCCAGATTGTTCATCATTTAATGTGATTATTTGTGAGTCTGGATGTGATCTTGTGACCTGTAGCTGGTTTTGTTTCTGGCCTAAAAAGTTGTTTGCTTAAATACATTGGAAAGCCATTATGCAAATATTTCAAGCTGGTTTACAAAGCAGTATATAACATTGTCACTTTCTGAACTTATTTAGCTTAATGCACATCTTTAAAAAGCTGACATGAACTTTTTTACATGCCTTTTCCCACTGCCCTCTCTGATCTAGTTGTTTGATTACTGGTACTATGTACCTCCTCAGAACGAATCCTCCTGAGCCCTGACGGACCAACGCTTAGAGACGACGGTGCTGATGCCGCTGCGCACAGGGAGGATGAGTAGTAGCGGAGGAAACAAAGTAAGCTTTTAATCTGTAAATGGAGAGGGGTAATGGTCATTTAGGCATTAAGATATCCCCGCTGTCCGTCTGCGCTCTCTCTGTTCCTTAATGCTCCTTAAACATTTATGAAGGCTGATAACAAAGAGAGGCCGTAACCACACTGAGTAATCAAATCACGGCCGCTCACAGGGCTCTACTCGGAAGAGCAGGCAGGAGGCGGGGGGGAGAATGGGAATTAAAGGGCGAACATGGAGTGACAGTGTGAGAAATAGAGACAGAGAGGGGAGAAGACAAAGAAAAACATATTAGCTCTTAAAATAGTCGCCTAGTGAAAATAAAGTGCTGTCATGGAGAATATACTGCCATGTAGAGGACTTTTTTTCTAAACACATTGTTCTGTCTCTCACCCAAAAAACACCACATATCCATTTTGCAGAGCGCTGAAATTCATGATTCGTTGCTTTCACAGCTGAAAAAGTAGCAGGGTTTTACAAGCTCAGGTTTTGAGGTAGCTATTAAGTTAGATAATACCCTGTGGTGAGTTTAGACCATTACGGCTTGTTGTAGGCTTTTAATGATACTGTGTCGGAGCAGTTTTCCATCATGTGTCAGCGGGTAGAAAAGGACTGGAAGGTTTTAACCGACTGTAGTTTATGCTGAAACGCTCTCAGTCAGATAATGAGAGATAGAGCAGTGTGAAAGGTTGGATGTTACACAAGCCCATGGGTTACCAAAGTTACCAAGGACAGAATGTTACATTTAACTTTGTCGACCTATAGGCTACAGAACCGCTCAAGTGAAAACATCCTTTAAATAGTTATTAATGTCTGTTGCCATGTATGTTTACATGCAGACCGTACTTTGATTAAGCTCATAGTTTGATTAACCCTTCGCAGCTGGAGTTCACACCTTGTTTGAGTTTACATGCACGAGCGAGAGAACAAAGTAGCCTACTGTGTCCGCTCGGGTTGATGCTGCATTCATGTTTCCTTAGTATTTCACAGTATTCAGCCTTCTGTCTCTAAACACGTGCTGCTGTCTGAATCTGGAGCATGCTCAGTGCGCATTATTCAGGTGTGTTACTCCGATTTCGAGAAATTTTTGTGACTGCACCCCCAATTATATGCAGTTCAAAACTCAGATTATAGGGAACTAAGGCAATTATTCGACTTTCTCTACCTGCATGTAACCGCACTGTGTGAAAGCGGTTCACTTGTCTGAATGCTGCCAAATAAACTTCGGTGCACATCAAAAATGCACCCTCCGGGTCGCAGTTTCCTTCAGACTAAACTATAATAAGAGAGCAAAGAAAACAAGCCAAAACAATATTGTCAATCAACAAAACAAACTGAGCACTAAGGTAATAGTGTATTAGCATTTGGCCTAACAACACCATCTGCATTTACATTTATTCATTTAGTCAACGCTTTTATCCAAAGTGACTTACATGAAGCTTCAATTCACCAGTGTTACAGTTGGGACACCACTGGAGGCAAGGTGGGTTAAGTGTCTTGCCCAAGGACACAATGACAGTATGAACTGTGGGGAGAGTGGGAATCGATCCGCCTACCTTCCGTTTGGAGGACGACCGCTCTACCACTGAACCACTGCACCCACCATCTAGTGTATTTCTTGATAAATGCCAGTTGTGAACGCTCTGTAGACCAGGACTTTTAGTTATTATTATTATTAATTCATTTACTTGATTGGAACAGTGCATGTTATTGAACATACATGAGACACAGCCACATGAATGTAAACATGCCAGATTGTTGCCTTAGGCTAATTTCCATCTGCTGTCCCAACATTCTCACACCAGTACTGTGTCCCTGGAGGCAAGGAGGGTTAAGTGTCTTGCCCAAGGAATTGAACCACCAACTGTCCAGTTATAGGACAACCGCTCTACTACTTAGCCACTGCACCCTAAATGAAGCAGACTGCAAAAAGGACCCTACCCCTACCAAGTAGACCCAACTAAAAGCATATCATTGACTTATAATTGTTTATTTAACTTTAAATTAAGAGACTAACTTCAGATTTAAGGAAAAAATATTCAGCAGATGTTAATATGAAAAGCTCAAGTCAGTAGACAGCTTAAGTGAGTCATATGACTTATCCCTAATACTCACACAATCGTTACACTATATAGTGTGATGTGCCTTATGACTGATAGAGTCATTTAATGTGACTAAAGGTTGCAGGACACAGTGTTTTCAAGGCCATTCATTTATTTCTATTCATGGGTCAATCACTATGTCCAAGCTGGTCATCTACCACAGTAAAACTATTCTATATAAAGTGCAAACCAAGTATGAATTTCCCAAATGCATTAACTTCCAAAAGTAATTCTGCTGTATTTCTAACAAGTCGAACTGTTTCAAGATGCTATCACAATATTATACTAATGTATTTTCTGCCCCGAAGCAGTGCTCACATCAATGCTTTGTATAATACAATCCTTTTCTTTTTGGAAGCAGCTAAAATTTGGTTATGAATGATCACTTCAGCGTGACTAATGTTTAATCACCCACATTCCCTGGAATATTAATCCCATCTGAATATGGCAGCTGACAGTGTAGGCAACATCACATTTGAGGGACAAATCTGCCATGTCTCGCTCAGTGCAAATCAACTGATCTGCTTCCACACCACCACAAACTCTACAGCAGCTTCGATGCTTTACATACCTTCCATCATCACCAGTAGGCTGCTTGTGCCCAGACTTGGAACAAAACATGATGAAGCAGTTATATGTTTCATCTTCACTCTTTGTCTTTTCAATTTAAAAATGGTGTTATTTACTTATGTTTCATATTCTAAATCTTGTCTGTGTACTTTGAATAACCCTTCTATGAATTGTGCGATATAAATACAATTGCCATGCCTTTCCTCGTTTTCAAAGAAGTTGAATTGTGTAAACAGATGTAAAATACATTTAAATAAAATGGAACACAATAATCAATACATTGTTTTCAATATGCCAAAATAACAATGAGGCATGAGTTCCAGTACTTTCTGTTCCTACAACTGCCCTGAATGGACAAGACAAGCACAGTGCTGCCATGTTTATTTTTTAACACAATATTGCATGAAACATTAGGACATTAATGAACAGATTTTTATCATCTGACGTACTTTTTCCTACAGGGCTACCATAGGTGCCTACAAGGTCACAAGTTGTAGAAAGCAGGGCACAAGGAATCTGAAGTTTTGTGACTAACACTTCTTATGTGCTGTAAAGCCATTTCCCGGCAAACACAGACAGGATCATGTTTCATTATAAAAGATTTGCTTTGTTCTTTTGCAGATTCTGTTTCATTTTACATTTCCTGGTGATGCCTACAAAGGGACCTGGCTAACGTGGCTAGCTCTGCTGATGCTAATGGTGATTCAATACACAATTTAAAACAAACACATAATTTGTGCTGGTATAATAATGTGTATATTATGATTGATGAAGTAGCTTACACTCGGACTGCAACGTGAAATTACTGGTTTGAAGGACTACGTTTCCGTTAATTTTTTTTTTTGTAACTTTGTAATATAGTGCTTTGTAATATATATATTATGCAAGAACAAAATGGATACTGCACCAAAGCTAGTCATCTCCTGTAGGTGCTCTATCAAAATATTCCACAATATCTGCTACAACAAGAAAGCGGAAATCAAGTGTGAATTTCCTGTATGGATTTGTTTCCAAAAGTAATCATGCTGTATTTTTCTGCTACTCAGGTTTTTATTACTAAATAATCTACAGTTATTTCATGACATTACAGATAAGTTGTGAAGGCAGTACAGGATCAAAAACAAGTAGTAATGGTTCATGGAGATTTAAAAGAGAAAACTATATAGAACGACATACAACACAATCATCCTTTAAAGTGAAAATATTAGACCTTTAAAGGTGCCAATATTTGGCTCAGACATACAGTAGACATATAAAAAGTCTCAGTCTCTCCTCTTCTCCACTTCTTCAACTGGTCTTATCCAACCCTCCATTTGACCACTGATGGGTTTAGTTTGTGCTGATTCACCAGAGATGTGGCTGAGACAGCATGCTCAGGTAATGGGTCAGGCCTGATAGAGATGAATTTTCTTCCAAAAGGAGATAGTTGGGAAAATGCAGGTCCTCGTATAAGATGTGTAAGGCTCAGTCTTTCACACCGCTGCTGCTGAAGAGAACAGCTCGGTGACGGCGGGTGCAGGTGGAGGGGGGTTACTTGGGGTTAAATGGAGCCAATCACAGACAGAAAAACAGCATTACACACCACATTAAGCATCATCTTAGCGCTCTCTCCCACACTTTGGCTGCGTTGTGTCTCCACCGGCCGTCTCTCTTTCTCCAGGTGTGCAGCCAGCTGATAGTGTCGGCACTATTTGCACATTCACTTGAAATTCCCCAGAACTAATAGATTTGACCAGATTCGACTAACTCAATAGTGCTGATCTGCAGTTTATTACGACCAACCAGCCAACTAGCCAATCATTCAACCAGCCGGCCATCTCAACTGAAAATATAACATAGATATGAGCCCGCATCGGGAACGTAATCTATAAAGTCAATGCTTTATTATTGTTTTACATTAAGCCCAGGCAATGCAGAAGGCTTAATAATGTCTCCCGGATGACTGCTTCCCACACACTTCATCTAAAGCGGGGGATTAATCCTGGGGACTGCTGTGTGGAGACAGTACTGCGCAAATTATTCTCAGGTGTGCAGCGTGTCATTTGTAATGTACTGGAGGATCTTGGAGATTACAGTGTTTATGACTCAGCACATGATTGGCCCAGACTTATTCAGAGGAAATAACACAGAGGTTCATTGAGTTTGATTACAGAGCCGTTTAGCGCAAAGACTCTCCAGACTGACCTTCTCATACGCAATCTCAGTGTGTGTCATTTAGGAAAAATATGTGTTCAGAAATGAAATGTTATATTAAGGATTATTTAAATTACGAGCTATACATACTGCACGGTACATATCTGAATAATACATCTGGGTTGAGTGCACTTTGAGTTGACTTTTGGCACAGTAAAAACTGATTGGCGTTTGTGGCTGCTACTTGTAGATTGCAGTGCTTTATAAAGGTTTGCCAAAGTAATCCTCTGTTTTTATCAGCTCTAAATGATTGATGGGTCCTGATGCTGTGCCGATGACCCGACACAATCTTCCAAATCCAACATGGTAGGTAAAAATTTAGAAATGTAAATTCATATTTAACATTAAGCATATCAACAAATCACCAGGTTAAAATGCACAAACAGTATGTATTTTTTAAGAAAAAGTTAAATAACTAAGGCACTGTTAAATACTGGGAGAACTTTAAAAAGTCTTTATTGCATTTGGTTAATTCATATAAAAACATTAAAAGCATTGCGTGCTGGGTTTAATTTCCCTACTTGAAGCGGCCAACAAATAGCCTTCTTCAGGGTGTGTTTTCCAGCACTTCTTTTCCCCTTTTTGTTATATATTATTGGCAATGCACAACACGTGTAGAGGAAGTGACATCACACATTTATATACACATATATATATATATATATATATACGTATGTTAAGGATGGGCACGAATATTGTAATATTTGAATATTTGATCTGCAATTTATATTCAAAAAATGATATACTGAAATGAAAAGCAGCTTTTATACTTTTTGTGTTGCCTTTACAAAATTGTAACATCCAAAGCCCATGGGGAATCACCTAGGTGACATACAGTTAAGTCTACAACCTATCTGGATGTGGCTTAAGTATATGAATATTAATGCAACTGTGATAGTTAAAGAAGCATTATGGAAGATCCAGAGTTATTGTACTAGTGTGCCACCTCTGGCGGTAGCTGCAATCTGCCGGTTTGAAGTGCTGGAGGCCTGTCTCTTCCCTGTGTTCGCAGGATTCATTTTCAACTTAGCTGCTAGCGTTGCTTAGTTTACATATATTTATTACGTCAACATCTGAAGAAACAGCGTGGGAGTTTCAATCCGGAAACTATCTCATTTAATTGACTGTACAGGCTTACAGAGGTATCCACAGCTCATTCTGCACATCGGGCTATTGCTGATGCATGTATGGGTTAGAAAAATGTTTATTTGAACCATTGAAACTTTCATAAAGCACCTTTAACATAAAGGGTTATTATATTTAGCCATATTTCATATTTCAGGTCTGAGGTATACAGTACATATTTATGTAGTCATATTTTTCAGATCCAGTCAAATAAGTCATTTAGATTCATTTCAACTGGCTGAATAGTTTAATCAGGCTGCTAAAATTAAAACTATGATGACCAGTTATACTTAATAATGTTAACTAACACTGGAGATAACCAAAACTAATACACATCTTACGCAACAATGATCAACATATTATAATTTTTACAAGAAAGGACTGAAGTAGGTCAAACCTGAATATATACGGTGGCCTGCAAACTGTGACTATATCAGGTTTCTCTTTGTAGCAACAGTTTCAAGTGGTCACCACCTCTAATGTTCTTGATTTATGTATTCTAGGCCCTCAACCATGAGACTATTTGGATTGCAATTATGCTTCCTAAGAAAATGCTTTGCAATCGAGGAGTCAAGGTTATTTTTCTTAATTGCATACTTATGCTCTGACACTCTGACTTTGTTCTCTTAGTGCGACCTATGTAGAAGCAACCACATATACAAGACATGCAATACTCTACATTGTAGTGTTGCAAATAATAAAATTGTTAATTTTTTTGGACCCAAACTTTCAGCTTGTCAAGATCATTCTTAAGTTTGTTTTCAAAAAGGTAGTCTTTTCTAATCATCAGCCATTGTAGAGATCTGACACTTGATGTCATTCAGTTTTGTTTGTATTTCTTCTTTTTCTTTTTTGCTGTGTTCAGTAATCAGTAAAATCAAATCCAGTGAACATTTGTTCAAAATTGCCTCCAATTTCAATCGAACATCTGCACCAATAAAGGGAAACTTTTTAATTCTTAAGCCTTTTGGAATTTGGTCTGCACACCAATAGTCTGACAAATTAAAAATGCTCCATTGCAATTTAATTTCTATCTCAGCCATTTGGTTAATTCAAAATATTTATTGTTTAATTCCAACTCATCTCTAGGTAAGTCGATTGCACCATCAAATAATTGTTGACTTACAATGATGTTATTTCCTTGCTCACATGAGTAGGAGAATGATGCGCTTGTTTCACTGCTTCACAATGCTCTCAATTTAGAGCAGAGCAACTTCAGAGAAGCACATCTTAAATGCGTAGAATCATCCAAAGAAGAGAAGGTCAAAAGTGCCTAGGAAGCTTCAGTTTGATAGTTATTCTGTGTAGAAGTTGGTGTTTGGTATTGGGAACAAAGGTTCTTTCATAGTTTGATTGTTTGAGGCATTTGCAAAACCTTTTTAAAAACATGACAATAGTTATACTAACAGAAATGTTAAGGAAAGATATAAAGCCTTCAAGTAGCATCCAAACCTGCAACCAAAATGTAATTTTACTCTAAACCAGACCACCTTTAATTTAAAGTAACCACTTATTTTCTCTCAAAGTAGCCCTTAATGCCTCAAAGTAACCACCTCAAAGCAACCAGATCTTTGGCCTTGGGTCACAGTCATCAGTCTCCAGTGGACTTTGTAAGTGACTCTTTGTCGGTCATCTGATCTGACAACTGAGGAAAATTTAGCAGTTTAAAATTACATGTCCTACAGTACTGGGGTGGTAAACATTCCAGAGACATAACAAAATCCATCCAGTAACTCCTCAGTTACTAACCCTCTTATTGATGTCAAGTGGGTCTGGAACCCCTCCCTTTGAACTTGTCTTCCACCCGAGCTCAACAACAGCTGCCAGTTCAAATCATTTATCTAAAATGCTCATAAACTCATAAAAGGTTAAACTAATCTCGTTGTGGTTTATCTAAAAGGTTTAATCTCCGTCCATTTGTCCCACCTACTGAAAATCAAATTTGAATTGAGAGGGACCAGACTAACTCTTAACCATAAAGAAACTAAACAGGTTTCTTATAATCGGGCATCTTTTATTTCTTCACAGCAGTTTACTCAATGCCGCAGTAAACAAAGTTTGTTAAATGTCTGTTTAGGTCTGTTTAATTGCAAATTGATTGGCCTGGTATAGGCTGCTACAAAAAGGGACCCTCTTGTCTTACAGGCCACATTGCCATCTAAAAACAAAACAGGAAAATACGGGAGATGTTGCATTTTTATTCATTAATTTCTGCTCACAATTGCTGCAAAATTAATGGAAACCTTTTTTGAATGTGACTATATGAATGCATTAAATGGCAGCATGGTGCACCAATAAAAAGATATTAAGCCTTTTTGAAATTAACCCCGGAACACTTTAATAAGCTTCCTTGTGGATGGTACATGATCTTCTGCCACTACAAGAATAATATCAAACTGTCTTCATACCTTTATTTGACAAACTTGACATTGCTGCCCCCGAAGCAACAAACCTAAAGAAGAATCACTCAGAAGAATGTCGCACTGTGACATAAGCAAAACTCTTTCTGTAAGTGCACCCTCCATTGCACCAAACTTGGGGAACCAAACTCCCCATCACACTCTTCACAAATGAGATCTCTTACACCTAGTCTAATAGTCATTTGTGCTTTTGCATCATTTTTCACAACGTTATCCTATTCAATTTATTTCACAGCCATCCTCAAAGACTGCCAAATATCCTCTTCCTCCAATCTTTACCATATGTGAAATAGAATTGTGTCCGGATGCCTAAACGGTTTAGCGGTGCACTGCCAACAGATTTGGCATCAGAGAGCCACCGTATTGCTCAAGTCCTCTGCCCAATCAGGAACACTGCCTGCACAAATATCTGCAGCAGATTCCAACCGTCTTTGTGGCTGATCTCAAAGTCAAATTTAAAAGATTTAAACTTTGAAGTAGTACAACTGATGAATCCTGAAATAAACCAATCGGAGTGGAAACTTTTTGCAATAATTTGTGTACTATTATAGAAACAGTACCATGTTAGTAAATCTGTTGATACCACTTTGTCTTGACTTTGCAAAGATTCCATTTTTTAACATTTACTTTTGAGTGTGATCTGACAGCAGGACTGATTTAGTGACTCTCAGCCCGAGGTGAGCATAAAATGTTTAGTGAGAGGTATCATTTCAAACTCAGCAGCGTTGTAGTGTCATATTTAAGCAAATAAATACCACAAACACTTCCCCGCATCTGTCACACTTGGTGATTTATTGGGTCTTATTTGAGCTCCGGTGAATTTGACAGTGAAGCAAACAGAAGGACGAGCTGTATCTCCGAATGGCTCAGTGGGTAGATGACTCCTAATTGTACCTGTGCTGTGTACACGACTTCATGTGCATTTTCCCAATGGCTCACAGCTATATTTGTCAGGTAAAGACGGACGGATGCAGGTGCAGCGCCATGGCAACGGTGACGGCGACTGAATAGCTCACAAACATTCCAGCTGTGCGCCACGTCATTGTTTATCTCAGGGAGTTTTGAACTAACAGAAGTATTCAAGAGTTTGGAGCACTGTATATTTTTTTGTTCACTGATGGGAGGATAAAAGCTTAAGCTAGACGTGTCGTCACTCATTTTACAAAAGCCCTGACCGTAGACATGGCCTTCTTTCTTCACAACACTCCATAGGGTCCTTCTAATTCTCTACATAAATAGGACTTCACAGAACCAAGTAAGTGGTTCCAACAGTTATCATTGAAAGCTAAATGTAACTGTCGATGGAAAATGGTGATGTTGTGTAATGTCTGGTTTAATGTACGTAAAGTGCTGTGAAAAAGTATTTGCTTTGATTTCTTTTTTTGTTGCGAATTTGTCACATATAAATGTTCCAAATCATAAAACTAATTCAAATAGTGGACAAATATAACTTAGGTAAACAAAATGCAGTTTTGGGCACTATCTGGTTCTGAGAAGTAGTTTTTTTGTGACTTAAACCATGCATGCAGTTGTTAGTTGCTGCATCTCCTCGCCCTTACATTCATTGGTTTGACATTCACTCCTTGCTTGTACAAGAAATGGTTTGTGGTTGACCATCTTATAGCTACTCAAGAAGCCAATTTAGGCTCTACGTTGGATATGCATCAACACATTTCATGTGTATGTTTGGTGTTTTCCCACAGCACACTACAGTTAATGTCACCACCTTGACAACAAGCACTCGCATGCAATGACATAAAGCCTATGTAACACTTTATGTCATGAATAAATCTCATTGTGTTGCACTTTTGTTGAAACTTAGATAAACATGTGTATCCATGACTTCAGTCTGCAAATAGAAAACTGTAGCTCTGTCAACTGCGAAAGGGAATATAGAAAAAGAACTAGGATGGCTGGCAAATGGTCCCTCATCCTAAATGCATTCAAACCAATTGAGCAGTGTTTCCGATGCCTGCAACGTACTGCCAAACAATGATGCATCTTTCTGAAGAGATATGCTTCCTAGTGTAACATATGCACAGCGAGGCAGTGATGCAAGGCCTGTGCAATCACATTTAGTATAAAGAAGATAATTGTCTGCCATCTTGTTACAACACATTTAAAGGTTACACAAACCCCTTAAACAATTAGAAATCATTACATTACAGGGCAAAAATACAAGTGTTATGTGGCACATGGCCTTGTTGGACATTGACACAGGTTACAGTCTTCATCAGCTGGGCAGAGTGAAAGGCAAAGCATTAAGAACACCAGAGCTAAAATGACTGATGTGTGCCAAGGTTGGCACACATCAGTAAGTGACTGGTACCAGAGACAATGATCCTCTCAGTGTTGTAATTTAATTTTATGGACTTTGACTCTTTTACCTATGAAAACAGTAAAAACTTGACAGCATTTTGTGAATTACTGTGAGGAAAAAGAACTTATTTTAGAACACACATACTTGTAAAAAGCACATGCATTTACAACTGGATACAACAACCTGACTGAAAACAAGTTTAGTGAAATTATTATTATTATTATTGGTTCTGTTCACAATACATGTTAAAGTCATTATATGTATATTGTTATATGATTATTTCAGACTGTATTTTGGCCTACAGATCTCTTGAGGAGCATTCACATTCATCTCATGGCTGTAGTATCTATTATTTAATCAAAGTGTAATCACAGGCAGTGGACTAAGTGGGTGCTTTATGCTGATGATGAGACACAATGGCTGTTGAAATGTTAATGTGATGTCAGAATAAATGCTTATTCATCAACCAGTGTGGTCCAGTCAATTAGTGCTTTATATAGACAAACTGAACTGAGCTAAACTCAAGGTTGTTCAAAGCCAAACCCGTCTCCCTGTGGCACAATATCCGGGTGTGGTATCCCTTCACTTCATAGCAATTTCCACAATTCCACTTGTTTATCTATTGTCTCTTTTCCACTGGAGCAGTCTGGTATGTGTTGAGTCAGTACAGGTCGGTTTTCAATGCCACAAGGGGTACTTCCTTGGTAACTCCTAAGTTTTTGGTTACATCAGTGTGGTTTTTTTCAAAGGATGGAGCTAAATACTGCAATCTGTTGATTGGACCATAAAAAAGCATTACTCTGGTGAAAAGATTACAAATGTACTAGCCAGCTGCAAAACAGATTTTTTGGGGGGTTTTGATAAAGTTGCATGGCTTATGGCTTCATTTATTAAAATATTGTTTTAAGTTAATAATTTTACAGACACTGCTTAATCAGTGTCTCCAACTTTGCCATGCACACCAGAAATTCAAATTAATGACCAAAGTATGTAAATTCTGCCAGAGTAGGTGGCATTAGCTTTAGGTCACAAGTATTGCACTTTTTACCTGCTGACCTTTTAGGCCATTAACCAACACGATATATTTAGTTGACATGCTGTGGTTTAAAACTCCAACTTTACTCATCTCAATTTCTATTCCTGCATGTAAAGTAGAAAAACATGAGGATAACCTGTGACAATAGAAGGTCATTAAGAAACTAACTAACTAACTATACACTCTGTGCTGTACTGATCTAACCTGTACCATGCCACTCTTAAAAATAGGGCAGGTTTATGCAATGCTTTGTTCCTATAATTGGTTGTACTGTATGTCTATCCAATCTCATCCAGAAGCAGTTTATTCTGTGTCCGTTGGTAATGGCCTCTGAAAAAGACCCTAATTAAAATGTCTGGCCAGGCTAGGTTCACAATGCTGTGTTTTGAATCCATTTTTACAAATGCAAATTGCAGTGGTGTGCCACTGATGAATTAAAACCCAAATGGATTTGCAACGAAACGTATTATCTACAATTCTGAAATTTAATACTGAATGGAGAGCCTAAGAAATTGTAGTGACAAAGTACACTTGAGGAAGGAGGAGACAAAAGAAGCTGTAGAAATGCGCAGGTACAAAAGAAGAAAAAAGAGAAGGGGGGATGAAATGAAAAAGTGGAGACAGAGGTAATGAGGGGGACAGTGGAGAGAAGAACGACTACAGCGCTCATTAAAGAAAAGAGGAGCTCCATTAACCAGCAAACCGTCCGTACGTGTGAGCGTGGGTACCAGGCTGTGAGTGTGTGTGTTCGCACGCTCAAGTGGCTGCAGGGCTGTTGTCTGTAGCTCATAAGTATAATGACGGCACATAAAGGAACTGGTGGCACTCACAGCCGGCCCAGACTGCAGTGGCTGCTAGCTTCTAATTACATATTGATACAGCAAACAACACAAAGCCACTCTGGGCGAGCTGATCAGAAATGAACACATCCAAAAGCTGTAGGCTGAAAGAAAAGCGGAACACACAAACACACACACACACACGCACCATACAGCCGCAGCAACTCTTATAATACCCCCCAAAATTAATGAGCTGAATTGTAACTGTAATATGGATACGACTCTGCATCCTGACAAGAATCCATAAAGCACATCCTTTATTATGGTTTTATGAAGAACTGAAGCATTGCAGAAAACTTAATAACACTGTTTGCCTGAGTGACTGGATACGTGCCCAAAATCTCAGCAGCGGGGCAAAGAAATTCACATTGAACTGCTTGTGTTCTATCTCAGTTTTTCTTTTCTCACCCTAAAACATGCGTCAAATCTAGAAAGACAAATGCAGCTTTAATTTCTCTGAAGCAGACGAAAGAAAAAGTCAAAATCTCTTATCGTTCTCAAAGAAGTAACAATGTAAATACTGCCCACATTTGATCTGTCTCAATGTGGAGATTTACAAAGCTTTTTAAACAGTGAAATGTCTAGATATGTTTGGTATTATATTGCTTTAAGAAAAATCCTTCATGCAGTTGTGGAGCCAGGTCCTCCTTGAAATAGACAATGGGACTTCCCAGTAAAAAAATATACATGCATGTTGAACATTTTGAAAAGTGTTATTTATAAATGCATGTATTATAAGTCATTAAACTTTATACGTTTATACAACATATCTAAGTAAAATATATTTTTATACAGATAAATAAAAAAATACATTTGTAATGCATTGTAAGAATATACAGTAGATTTAGTTTTTTTAAACAAATAGCAGTTCCCACTTTTGCAAATAACCTCTTGTATTCATATTTCTTGAAACTATCGTTTTACATACTGTTGTAACACCTCTGCTTGTAACACATTTAAAATGCACCCTGTTTGTTTTTGTATCAACAATAAACATTGAATCTGTTTAGCCATAACCATATGTAAAAAATGTCACACTAACATTTCAGTTTCTCAGGTATTCCATCAACAGAAAACCTAGATAAAAAAAATCAAGGGGCATTCAATTTGGTGCGCTCCATCTCCAAATCTGTCTGCAGGCATTTACATGAAGCAAGCAGTGTTATTACAAACCCCACCAACTTTTAGTGCTGAGCTCTGTTTCGCCCAGAGACCAAACACTAAAGGAATGGCTACAGTAATTCTTCATGCAGAGCTATCTTTTCTTCCCTGATATTGGTCGGATCACAGTACATCTGTAGCTGTGTGTATTACTTTGTTGGCCGTCTATGATCGCTTTAAGTTTCAAAGGGAAGGACGTGCCCTGTGATGCACCAGCAGGAATAACATCTAAAGCAGTAACAGACTCCATTTGTTACATCATTTTTAGCTGTATGACACTGAAACTAGTGTTTATGATACAATATAGTGCATTGATACATACCACTTTATTCACGAGGGACAAGTGAGAAATGAACTGCAAAGAATGCAACATGGACAAATAATAGGTTTCATAAGATGACAACAATCTCTGTTCATTCTGTTTTTTTATGACAGCTAAATGGTTTGATGAGGGCTATGCCAAAGTAATCATGTTAGAGCCTTTTAAGTGCACTTACCAAATAACTGGGGTCGTTGTTATACTTACTGAAGTGCTTCTTACAACCTATGCAGTGTTATTTCACACATGTTCATAGAAACACAGGGTGACAGGAACTCTGACTACCCACAACATCCTCAAGTCATTTCTCAAGTCTGTGACACATTCTGCATCCTGCTAATGGTTTAAATACTAATACTAACTACAAACGAAGCACTGGCTCTTAGTTCATGGACTTCAAATATAATTTTACTGTAAAAGTAAGGACTCTCCAATGTAGCATATTCTAATGACTAACAGTATACTGTGCTTAAACAGACTGTCCTTGATATTTTTCTTCTAGTTGTGGAAAATGGTTTAAACCCCAAATAGTATATTGTGAAAGCATCATTTCCAAAATAAAATAAAAAATAAAGCCTAACAGGCTTCATGATGCCATCTACTGTTTATTATATGTTGTTATAAATTGGCGGCTCAGTGGCAAAGTGGTTAGCACGCCTGTCTCACAGCAAGAAGGTCCTGGGTTCGAATCCCTTCCAGGACAGGGCCTTTCTGTGTGGAGTTTGCATGTTCTCCCTGTGTCTCCGGGTACTCCGGTTTCCCCCACCACCAAAGACATGTACAACAGTCCCCCCCAAACACACATGGGGCCAGGACTCCCCTGCAAAAGAGATTTGTAATCTCAGTGGGACTTTCCTGGTTAAATAAAGGTTAAATAAAAATATGGGACTTTAATTGATGAGAACCTGTTACTCGACCCCATTGGTCCACATCGGCTTGGAGGCAGAGATAATGCTGATTATAGTTCTGACACTAAACTCGCAGCTAAGCTAATGTTAACCTCTAAACATCAGTTTGGTGTAGTTTGTTAAAATTTTGTAGAGGAAAAATTGGTCCAGTTTTATTTTTTTAATAAAAGAGAAGCAGGAAAGGTCCCTTGGCCGCTTTTGGGGGAAGATCAGGTAGTGGAGCTTTAATAGAAAAAAATTAATTTGTGTCACTTTAAATTTCTCTAGACAAAGCTTTACACACAGTAGCAGTCAAATGTAATGTCTGACTATAGTGCTGCCAAAGACTTATAATACTTACTGTAAGTTATTTATTTTGCACTGGGCGCATGTTGAAGCTACCTAGTAGCTGCAAAGCACTAAAACATTGTGAGACACAGAGCTGTTAACCACCACAGTTCACAATATTTGGAAGACCATAGGTGTACATTGTGTGAATATTGGTTGTATTTTGAAACATTAAAGATTTAAACTATTCAACTAAAATGTCACCTGTGTTTTTCTAACCCTGAATTGAATATCTTAACAATGACTGTGTGGGTAGCCCTTTTTGACTGACTTTTTGACTCCATTTTAGGTTTTATATCATCTGTTGGGACAAATGGGTTTCTGGGAACAACGTAGGTTTTAAACTAGTAGGCTTCATATTAAACATAATTCACACAGACAGTCTTTTCCAACAAAGTGGTCATGTGTGAGCATTACCCAGAATTTTTGACTACTGTTGGAAAGGCTATATGTTGTCAATGAAAGTGGGAGCATTGTGGGAAAGTGCACATAATTGTGTTCTTACTTCCATGTGACAAAAGATGGTAGTGATGACGCATTTAATCTTTATAGAAGAAGCAGACCAGCATAGCTTCTATTCAATTTATCTGTCCAATGTGGCATTTCTGAGCTACGCCAATGATGAAGAAAGATTGGGACAGAACACTGTCAACTCTCCTATCTCTGTGTTGCTATTGAGGACCTCTTCTGCCATCTACAAAGAACATATATGAGAAAAAGCCTTAGTAATTTGTCCCCAGTTAGCAGTGACTTTTTAAAACGTATGGTAGACGTTTTCTTTGTCTATAACAATGTGGATGACAGTTCATTTTTTAAATAACTTCCCTCCTATAGCACATACCTCATTCCATTCAAAGTAAAGCCTCTATCCTTTTTACATACAGTTGTTTATGCAGACTCATTCATTCACTGGGAACCATTGCTTTAAAAACTTGGCCCAACTTTTGTGCTACTCATCAGACAGCCTGAAACACACTGAAGAAAAAAAAAAAACACTCTGCAAGCTTTGCACTCAAATACCTGCTCAGCGGCCGTGCTTTAATTTGTTGCTTGGAAACAAAAATAATTAGTAGGATTAATTATGCATTTCATGAACCGGGCCGAGTCACTGTAAAAAAAACATTAATTCCAGATGTCAATATAATAAACAGCACATTGTTTATGAAGACTCTTGTAAGCTCATAGGGATCAATAATGTTTAAATCCTGAAAATGACATACTGCCATACTGTGGATAGTTAAAGTTACATGCAGGATGTATTATTCAATCCAAACTTCTCCAAAGTCCTTTGATGCCGTTGCTTTCTGATGGCAGAGTTTTTTTCCCCAGAGGAGAGCATCTGCTGTGTTTTCCCCCCCGTCTTAAATCACGAGGCAGTGTAAAGGGATCATTATGGCAGGGGGGCTTAGAGGAGCTGACACACTCTGGCACCTTTATTGTCTTTGTTTGCTCGCTGGCAAGTAAATACTTCATTGGAAAGATGTGCCTAAAATGTGTCACTGCCATAAATGTAACTGAAGTAAATGTGCAAAAATAGTGCAAAACCATCCTAGTTAACTTGAACCAATGTCAGTTTGTTTTAATGTTATGTTATGATTTTTTACACCTTTAATGTCATTAAAATTATTGACCTCTGGTTTTGCATTACTGGGTCCATCTGGGTCACCATCTTTCTGACATCAAAGTGTGTCAATGACTTATTTTAAGGTGCAACTTACAGTGGAAGAGAGCTTGTTGTGTAGATGGGGAAGTCAATATCTACCTAAAAGTCAAATTAGTCCATTACTTTTATAATAATAATAATGACAACCTGTTGCATTCCAACAGCTAATTTATTACCGTACATGTAAGTATGTGGTATTCATCATTTCTCATTTCTTTCATCATTCATTATCAATGCCCATCAAAATTTGAAGGATTACTCAATAGTTATGTGTTGGTCTTTAGCAAGGCTACAGTTACAGCCGTTTACATCAAATTTTAACGCCTCAAAACAATTGAATAGAAATGTTTGATAAAAGGCAGGTGATGAAAAACATATTTTAATAGACTACTTAGTTTAGAATTTGTTTTGACAAAACAATTTTCAGACAGTTTGAACCAAAAAGGCCCCTTCATTCTGTATATTTTTTTAAGTGTATATATACATGCTATTAAAAAGCTGTTCCATCAAAATACAAAAGTCATCCTGTTGTGTCTAAAGAAGAATGTGTGTGAACACAGATTGATTTTGTATTTGAAAATATAATGGCAGAAATACGCTACTAACAGGAAACATTTTCACTTTAGTTTTCTGTGTTCATAAAGTATGACAGTATTGTGTATTGTATGTATTGTAGTTCCTGAAGTAAATTTAAATTTTACAACCTTTCTGAGCTGACAGTTGGTGCTCTATTGTGTAACAGTGTTTTAACCTTTATATTAATATAGCATTTACAAAAACTTGTATGGGCTGAGGTGAAGATGAGTTTGAGCTGCATGATGGCGCATGCAGGTTGCAGTCCTATGTCTTGACATAAATGAAGTGTGTTTCTTGATCCCTAGTCCAGTTTCTTCTACACCTCATCTGAATGTTTTGAGAAATAAAACTTACCAGTATCAGCATATGCATGTAACACAGTGGCCTTTGCGGAGCCTGCTCTTCTGCTGCTAAAGAGTCCAGGACTATAAAACAGGGGTTTATTTGGGCCCAATATTGCCTTTTTTGATTTGTGTTACATTTCTGCTTTTTGTATTCTTTCTTTAACTTTTGGATTTTGTTCTGTTACACCCCTTGCCTTGAACGGCAACCTTATCATGGTGGAGGGGTTTGAGTGCCCAAATGATACTTGGAGCTATGATGTCAGGAGCTATATGCCCCTGGAAGTGTCTTCCAAGGCAAACAGGTCCTAGGTGAAGGGCCAGACAAAGAGCGGTTCAGAACACTTGTAAATGGAAAAAACAAGGACCGTTACGTCGCCCGGTATGGTGCAACTGGGGCCCCACCCTGGAGCCAGGTCCGGGTTGGGGCTCGCATGCGAGTGCCTGCCTTAGCCCAAAGGATCAACATGGGGCTGACCTCACGTGGGCCCACCACCTGCAGGAGGAACAGTAAGGGGCCGGTGCGAAGTGAATCACAATAAAATCACAATATGACATCATAACATTCTAAAATCACATTATGACATTATGACAATCTAAAATCTTTTATGACATCATGGCATTCTAAAATCCCATTATAACATCTTTGCATTCTAAAATCTCTTTAGACATCATGACATTCTAAAATCTTTTATGACATCATGGCATTCTAAAATCCCATTATAAAATCTTGGCATTCTAAAATTCCTTATGATATCATGACATTCTAAAATCTTTTATGACATCATGGCATTCTAAAAGCCCATTATGATATCATGACATATTAAAATCACATTATTACATCTTGGCATTCTAAAATTCCTTATGACATCATGACATTCTAAAATCTTTTACGACATCATGGCATCCTAAAATCCTTTGTGAAATCATGACCTTTTAAATTTCCTTTATGACATCATGGCAATCTAAAATCCCATTATAACATCTTGACATTCTAAAATCCCTTATGACATCACGACATTCTAAAATCTTTTATGACATCATGGCATTGTAAAATACCTTACGACACCATGACATTATAAAATCCCATTATAAAATTATGGCATTCTAAAATAACAATATGACGTCATAACATTATAAA
The DNA here is from genome assembly GCA_024349245.1 of Neodontobutis hainanensis. NCBI lineage: Eukaryota > Metazoa > Chordata > Actinopteri > Gobiiformes > Odontobutidae > Neodontobutis > Neodontobutis hainanensis. Next base: position 2,253,417 of record JALDNG010000027.1, read on the forward strand.
ATCACATTATGATATTATGACATTCTAAAATCTTTTATGACATCTTGGCATTCTAAAATCCCTTATGACATCATAATATTCTAAAATCTTTTATGACATCATGGCATTCTAAAATCCCTTATGACATCATGACTTCGCACTGGCCCCTTTCCACTTCGCATCCCTGCGCCTTCGGGTCGGGGAGTGGTCTCTCACTGTTGTTTGTGCTTACAGGCCAAATAGCAGTGCAGAGTACCCGGCCTTCTTGGAGTCTCTGGGAGGGGTGTTGAAAGTACTGCGACTGGGGATTCCGTCGTTCTACTGGGGGACTTTAACGCTCACGTGGGCAGCAACAGTGACACTTGGAGGGGCGTGATTGGGAGGAAAGGCCCCCCGAATCTGAACCCGGGCTCGTGGGACTCCTGAGGCAGCTGATGGGTACCAGCAGGCCAAGCGGGCTGCAGACCGGGTAATTGTGGAGGCAAAAACTCGGGTCTGGGAATAGTTTGGTGAGGCCATGGAGAAGGACTATCGGTCGGCCTCGAAGAAATTCTGGCAAACCGTCTGGCGAATCAGGAGGGGGAAGCAGTGCTCTGCCAACACTGTTTACAGTGGAGGTGGGAATCTGCTTACTTCAACTGGGGACATTGTTAGACGGTGGAAGGAATACTTCGAGGATCTCCTCAACCTCACCGACATGGATTCCATTGAGGAAGCAGAGGCTGAAGGCTTAGAAGTTGACTCTTCCATCACCCAAGCTGAAGTCACTGAGGTAGTTGGGAAGTTCCTCGGTGGCCTTGCCAGGACGATGGAAGGAATACTTCGAGGATCTCCTCAACCTCACCGACATGGATTCCATTGAGGAAGCAGAGGCCGAGGGCTTAGAGGTTGACTCTTCAATCACCCAAGCTGAAGTCACTGAGGTAGTTGGGAAGTTCCTCGGTGGCAAGGGTGGATGAAATACGCCCTCAGTACCTCAAGTCTCTGGATGTTGTGGGGCTGTCTTGGCTGACACACCTCTGCAACATCACATGCCGTTTGGGGAGAGTACCTCTGGACTGGCAGACCGGGGTGGTGGTCCCTTTTTTCAAGAAGGGGGACCAGAGGGTGTGTTACAACTACAAAGGAATCACATTCTTCTTCACTTCCTGCCTATGGACAAGGCGGACGTCTTGTCCAAAGGCAAAGTCTTGTCCCTCTGCTCCCTGCTCTCTGCTTATCAGTGTGGGCTTCTCTGTCTCGTCTCGTCATACAAAGTTTTCTCTTATTTCTTGGGCTCCACTGCCTGCTGGACCCCTAAGAACCAATATGGATCTCATTACCTGGTCTTTGAGCGCTATTGACACAATTTTTCACAAAAGAAGGGTGCTCCGGGGGAACCCAGTTTTTAATTTTTGGATTTATAATAGGGGAATTCCTGCTCATTGGCCTGGGAAATGCCTATAACTATCGGAAAATTTGTAAGACAGCTGACTTAAATCTACCCAGCCGCTGTTAGCTGAAATTAAACTGTGCTTCTGTGACGTGACAGTTTGAAAGGTTTAAATCAAAGAGACGCACAGTCCGAGGAGCTGACTTGACATCTTCAGCGCGGACTGTGGACATACAGAAAAGACTTCAACACTGGGAGTCAGACCTGTGAACTGCTACGCAGTTTAACGGATATGAAGGGGTTTCATCCAGAGAAGATTGGATAACATCTAGAAACAGACCGGTGAGCTGCTACATGGTATTATGGGCCTGACCATGGATAGGAACATCAACGTTACTCCATGAAATGGACACACTCACCTGTCGCTGAGAACCAGAACTGATTGATTATGATCCAGATAAATTACCAAAGATCAAAATATATAAATGAAAAATTTCAGTCTGCTTCCAAAAAGTCTATGCCAGGGTACTGGAGAGGAGAATGCAGCCAATAGTCGTACCGTGGATTTAGGAGGAACAATGTGGTTTTCGTCCTGGGCGTGGAACACTGGACCAGTTCTATACACTCTCTAGGGTGCTGGAGGATTTATGGGTGTTTTCCTAAACAGTCCACGTGTGTTTTGTGAATCTGGAGAAGGCATTTGACTGTGTCACTTGTGGAGCCCTGAGGGGGGTGCTCTGGAAGTATGTTGTCACTTTGCTAAGGATTGTTTGGTCCCTTTACGACCGGTGCAGGAGCTTGGTTCGCATTGCCAGCAGTGAGTCAGACCTGTTCCCGGTGCATGTTGGACTTCGGCAAGGCTGCCCTTTTTCACCAATCCTGTTTAATTTTTTTTTTATGGACAGGATTTCTAGGTGCAGCCAGGGGCCAGAGGTAGTATGGTTTTGGGACCACAGAATCTTGTCTCTGCTTTTGTAGATGATGTTGTCCTGTTGGCTCCATAACCAAAAGAACAGGATCCTGGATACAGTCAGCCAAAATGAGCTTTCTCCGCAGGTTGGCGGGGCATTCCCTTAGAGATAGGGTGAGGAGCTCGGTCACTCGGGAGGAGCTAAAAGTAGAGCCGCTGCTCCTCCACATCGAGAGGAGCCAGCTGAGGTGGCACGGGCATCTGTTTCGGATGCCTCCTGGACGCCTCCCGAGGGAGGTGTTCCGAGCATGTCCCATTGGGAGAAGACCTCGGAGAAGACCTACGACAAGCTGCAGAGGCTGTCTCTCGGCTGGTCTGGGAAAACCATGGTATCCCCCGGAAGTCTGGGCGTCTCTGCTTAGACTGCTGCCCTCACGACCTGGCCCCGGATAAGCGGCAGAAGATGGATGGATAGATGGCTGTTACACTTCACAATGTATTTGTATTTGTATTTGTTGAAACACCTCTTGCTCACTCAGTTGTTGCTGTGTATAAGCAGAAGATCAAATGGCAACAACACAGTCTGTCTCTGCTGCTTAGACTACCATTTCTAAGTTTTGATCCTCACAGTCACTGTTCTGCTGCAGAAATGAAGGCCTGACTGTGGTGTTTGTTTGATTTTAAAGGCTGTGTTAAGCCCTACCCTTGCCACTGAGTTGTTGTCTTACCTGAACCAGTTTTTTCCTGTTTTAGAGCAACTTCTTAAAGAACTGCTTTCAGTTTATGATGTAACCTATTCTCCAAACAGCTTGTTCTAGCCATGTTCAAACTTATTCGGATTATTACAGTTGCTTGTTTTCCAGCACCAAAAAATGCATGCTTAAAATATCAGAAATGTAAGCAATATAATTCAATTCACTGTAAAATATTTATTTAAATAACTAATAAGAATTATAAAACAACAAAAATATGAACAGTGCGGTCATAAGTAAAAAAAAAAAAAAAAGAAAGAAAGAAAAGAACTTGAGTGAACTAGAGTGACTTTTTGCTGGCCTGGGCCTCCACTGCTGCCACCATACGACCCATGAGCCCGAGCAGAGTAGTCATGTGGGTGTCCATCTTGTTTAGTAATGCCTCATGCATTTCTCTACTTTGCTGCAGGTACCGCTCCTGCAGCCGCTCAAAACGCGCCAACATGTCCGAGCTGCCCTCTTGCTTACGTTTTCCTGTGAAAAATGACAGTTTTTTCTCTATTCAGTCATTACTTTTACATTAATATAAAAAGTCTTACCTGGTCTGGCCTGTGGTGATGATGAGTTTGAGCTGCAGTCCTGTGGTCCTGACACAATCAGCTCACCCTTAACATCATCTGTGCTGGACAGGTCTATGGACACAAACATGACAGCAGTATTTAAATTACAGCTTCACCAAGCAAGTCAAGCAACATCTAAATTATGTATGTCTAATGACGAGTCTGATAAAAAAAAAAAAAAAAAACATTTCTTACCAGAATTAATAGAAAACTGTAACATGGTGTTGTCTTCTGGGGCCTCCATCTTTACTTGCGAGGATCTCAGAGCCCCTTGACATGCTGGTGTTTGGAGAGAAACATTATTTCTTGTTCAATAACTCATGTCATGTAATTAACAATTCATTTCTGCTTGTATGATTTAGAAAGTTTGAGATTTACTTACAAGAATCAATGGAAAACTCTAGCATACTAGCTTCTGAAGGCTCCATCTTTACTGGCGCTAAGCTTACAGGCTCAGTTAATAAACCAGTGATATCTTTGGTGGGCAGGCCTAAGAAAGATTGAACATGGCTTAAGTACAACTTTCCAACTTTACCATGTACTGTAACACAGAAGTGTCATAGTTTAAGAAAATACTTACTCTGAACATTACAGATTTCCAAGATAGTGTTGTCTTCCGTAGTCTCCATCTTTATTGTAGCTGGTAGATCATCAGAGGTGGACCGGTCTGTGGAGATGAGAATGAGGTGTAAGCCACACCCCCTCTGTTTGTAAAATCTGAAAGGTCCAAAAGGCCATCTCACCAGAATCAGTGGAGTAATGTGACACTGTGTTGTCTTCTGTATCCTGCTGTACTGGAGCTGAGCTTACAACTCCAGTCAGCTGACATGCTGGTGTGTCACCGAGGACAGAGTCCAGGACTTTAACGTGTTTGTGTTTTCTGACCCAAAAGTGGTTGTTTCGACCTGGATGGCTATTCCAGTTTTTATACTGTTTCTTCTTTAGATTCATTAGTTTATGGATAATCTGTTTAAAGCTTCGGCCGTACCCATGTGCAGCCATCTCGTGCTGGATTTGTTCATAAATATGCTTAGTTCTTGTGGCCCCGTCCAGTTTTCCCTGCACCTCTACAGAAGACCATATCTGAAGGAGGAGGTTTGTCTCTGGCACAGACCACATCTGTCTACACTTCTCCATGTCTACAAACGAGAAGAAAATTTGTCCGTACATATAACTTTTGATTATACAGAATACCTAAAAATCTAAAGAAATAACACTTACCAGAATCAGTGAATGTAGCCTGTGGTTGGCCAATTGCTCTGGTGCTAAGGACAGAGTCCAGGATCTCAAAATGTGGGTTTCTTCTCAACCAGTAGTCTCTGTCTTTATTTAAGTCATTTTTCTGAGCCAAATAATCTCTCTTTAACTTTTTGATTCTGTTTAGGATCTGTCCGAGTGTACGCTCATACCCTTGTGCAGCCACACCACACTGTATTTCTTTATAGACCTGCTTGGTTCTTGTTGCACCCACCAGCTTTCCCTGCACCTCTGATGAAGCCCAAATTAAAAGGAGGCAGTGTGTCTCCTCCACAGACCAGTACTGCTTATTGAGTCCCATCTCTACCAACAAGAACAGATCTTTACATACACATGATAAATCCTACCAACAGTTACTTGAAAAGACAACAAAGACTTACCAGGATCAGTGGAGGACTGTGACACATTGTCACTTCCTGTAGTTCCCGGCTGGCCTGCTGGTCTTGTGCTGAAGACAGAGTCCAGGACCTGAAAATATGGGTTTCTTTGTACCCAATAGTCTTTGCTTCGGCTGGTGTCATTTTTCTGTTCACTGTACTCCTTTGTTAACTTTTGTATTTTGTTCATAACCTGTTTGAGCTCCCGGTAAAACCCCTTTGCAGCCATCTCACGCTGTATTTGTTGAAACACCTTCTTGGTTGATGTTGCTCCATTCAGTTGTTGCTGTATGTCTGCAGAGGACCAAATGGCAACAAGACACCTGGTCTCTCCTACAGACCAGAACTGCTTAGACCTTCTCATCCTTAAATTTTGCTCCACACAGTGTTTGTGCTGTTGCAGAAATGAAGGCCTGACTGTGTTGTATGCTTTTGTAGGCTGCTGTAAGCCCTTCCCCGGCCTCTGTGTGTGAGCAGCTCTTTGGTTTAGCACAGAGTTCTTGTTAGGCTGAAACTGTTTTGTACTGCCAGTTGCCCCTCCCCCACACTCCCTCAGCAGAAAAGGGTCAGGTGGTTGGACAGGATCAGTGGAATACAGTGACTCAGTGTCATCTTCTGGAGCATCCGGCTGGCTCGCTGGTCTGGTGCTGAAGACAGAATCCCAAACCTCAAAATATGGGTTTCTTTGAATCCAATAGCCTCTGCCAAGACTGATGTCATTTTTTTGTTCACTGTACTCCTTTGTCAACTTGTGTATTTTGTTCATAACCTGTTTGAGCTCCCGGTCAAACCCATTTGCAGCCATCTCCCGCTGTATTTGTCGAAACACCTGCATGGTTGATGTCGCTCCATTCAGTTGTTGCTGTATCTCTGAAGAAGACCAAATGGCAACAAGACAGTTTGTCTCTCCCACAGACCAGAATTGCTTAGACTTTCTCATCTCGAAGATTTTTCTCCACAAAGTGTCTGTGCTGTTGCAAGAACGAAGGTTTAACAGTGGAGTCTGCTTTTGTCTGCTGTGAGCGCTCCCCCAGCCTGTGTGTGTGAGCAGCTCTTTGTTCCAGCACAGAGTTCCTGTCTGCCTGAAACCGGTTTAACCAGCCTGTTGCCCATCCCCCATACAGTTTCAGTGGGCTCGAAGCTTTTAGAGAGGCTTGTTCTTTTTTAACACGTGAAGCTGTTCAAAACCACTCCATTTGTTTCCAATCAGTCAGTTCTTCCTTGTTGCCTAGTATTTAAAGCGACCCACTATGGCTCATTGTACTTTAACTTGAAAACTGACAGTTCCGCGTCCTGGTAGCGTCTCCCTTGGCCCCTCCCCTTCCTCCCCCACACGGCACACACATTTGCTACTTTGTCCTCTCCGTCAGTCATGAGCTAAAACGGATCTCAGATCTGCCTCGTCATTTCCACTATGTCATATTTTATTCTCTGATTAGTTTCTCAGTTATAAATGTGCCAGAGGATGTGTTAGTGGCAGATTGGCCGTGAGGAAGCATTAGAGAGTTAACTTTTATGCATGTATTGTGTACAAATGTTAGTCCTGTATGAATTTACAGCCTTTTTACAACCCCTTTATAAGTCTCTACTGTAATATTTAGCATTAACTCAGACAAGTTTAAAATGGGTTTTGGGTTAAATCAAGAGAAAAGGCAAAGGGCAGGGCACTCACAGTTCACACCACTACTTTTACTATTACTTTTACGATTACTATTACTCCTACTATTATTATGAATATAATGTTACTGTTACCAATACTAATCCTACCACTATTGTTAAAATTACTATTATTATCACTATTACTATGAAGAAAACAAACAAAAAGATGATAACATAGGGTTGGGGCAGCTATGGCCCAAGTATAGATGACACTAGATAGATCTGTTTGGTAATTATTATAATCTACTTTTATTTATTATTGTGGAAAAAAATGAATTCTATGATTGAACTACCTGTCTACGGCTCATAACCTGTAAACTTGAGTGCATGTAAACCCACTCAAATGTTATGAACGTGTGGTCAAACCTAGTGAGGACCACGTTGCGATTTTCTTAAAACAAATGTACTGAAATTCACACAGATGTGATGTTTAGAGAGAAAAGGGCTGGAATATGGATCAATAGAACTACAGCAATAAAGTGTGTGCAATAAAAGCAGACAGAACTGACGAAGCACGATGGAGTGCGACGTGTGCAGTGGGAGCATAACGTCTGATGAACAAAGGCATTAAGTCGAGGAGTCAAGCAGACGGAGCACAGTGGACGAGAGTGATAAAATAAGAGCCATCATCAGCAGAGGAGGAAGACTTTATGAATTATTTACAGGTCGGAGGGATTTACAGTATATGCCAGCTGATTTAGCTCGGGACCCACTTCCTCTCCATCTCATTATTTACTCATACCATCTTCGAATCTGTATGACCCCCCCCCACCTCCAATCAATCTATGAGTAAAATACAGCTTTCCTCTTTTTATGTTCTCTTTATTCCTTGCCTAATAATTGTGTCCTCCTACACTTTTCCTACTCATCTTTCATCCATCCGTTTGTCCCAGATTTCATTTTTCAAAGGTTTCTCCTTTTCTTGTTACTTTTATTTCTGTTTTATTTGTATTTTCTATCTGCCATTTTTGTGGCAGTTGTATAATGGATAGTTCTTTGTTCAACTTTTTGTTTGTTCAAAATTGTTCCAGTTGTACTGAAATACGATTGGCCTTTGTGTGTCATTGAACATGTTGAAGCTTTTCTTTTTTACTGTCTCTTTACTGGTTCCTTTGAAAACGCCCCTGAAATTGCAGCAGCAACTTTGGAAATACAAGCAACCATTACCTTAATACCTTGATAGGTATTTCTGTAATGATGACCCTCATTTAGTATTCCATGTAAAATTGACTTTTGCTCCATTCCTGTCATAGGAGGAAAGTATCTCATCTATTTTTAGAATAAGAAACAAGTGTTAATTTGGTTGGTGTTTACATTTACTTAACCGTTTTATCAGCTTAAACTATAACCAAGCCAACTGTGATCTTTATAGACTTTTTGGTGTGCTTCTTCTCCAGCAGTGCTTACTTTGTCTGTTCTGGGCTGAATTGAATAAAAGATTTACAATGTATTATTTATTTATTTATTTATTTATTCCAAATAGGAAGATGATTTACAATTCGCTAAAATTAATCCCTATGGGGAAATTCAGTTGTTAGGTCTCTTCAAATGAGTTGATCCAGACTTTATCTGCCACAGACTGATTGATTGTACAGTCTTATGGAGGTCGGCAAGAAGGAGTTCTTATGACATTCTGTCCTGCAGCTCACTGATCTCAGATGTTCAAAGGCTGCTCTCTGTTCTTCAAAAGCCCAATGCAGGAGATGGTCCATGTTGTTCAACCAGAGTCTCCAAACTAACATCTATAGTTGAACCAGCTCACTCTTTTAGATTTCCAAGTTGCCTATAATCTCTTTTTCTGAGACTGTCTCCTCAACAGACTGCAGAATAAAAGAACAGTTAGCCATTAACTCCTGATAAAACATCTGCAGCAGTTTATAGTTTACATTAAAAGACCTTTCCTATAAAGTCCATCTGTATTTATGGACCAGTCCGGCTTGTTGTCCAGAGGCCCTCTCAGGAATTTATAGAAGGACACTAATTCAGTATCTTCTCCACTGATGCTCACAGTTTGAATTAGTAAGTTTTGGTGTAGTTTAGAGAACTATTGCCAATAAGATGGTAAACAAGATTAAAAAGGTGCCAAGAGTCAGTTTGAGGTAGTTATCCACAATTGAAAACAGACACTTTTAATTATTTAAGGACTTAAAACACATTTTAGATTCAAGATTGATTTTATTTTTTATGTAATTCCCTCATAGTATGCCATTAATAAAGAAACAAAATAACTGTTTTAAAAGTTGGAGTGTGCTGTAAACCAGAAAAAAACAAATGTCCAAACACAATCTGCAAATGTTCTTCCAAGAGACGACCCAAAGGAGATGAGGGCGCATAAAGAGCTGTTGAAACTGAAGCGTTAGGAGTTGAGCAGGCAGGAGGGAGGGGTAGAACTAGAGATGGAGCCAATGAATGAGTGCTGTGGAGAGACATTGCAAGGAATGATTTGAGGCCTGCAGGTGTTTTCATATCCTAAAAGAGATCGATATTTGCGTTCATTCTGACGCCGACTGTACCGCGCTGCTCCAAATAAATAACCATAATCACAAAACGCCCCGAGAGTGACTCTCAATAGAATTATCATTCTTTTCTCTTTGGCAGATTTGGATATTGCTCCTTCAGGGTTCTCAAATGACTTTGTTGTGGAGTGTGTGGGGAGAGTGCGTGTGCATACTTGTTTATCTACATGTTGAGGGCATTCAAATTTCACTGAGTCAATGAACTATGGGCATTATATGAAGTGTGTGTGCTAATCTTGTGACAGTATATAGATCCTGGCTTTGTGTGTACGTGTAGCCATGGGCTGTGAACAACAACAGGCCGCAGTAATTGAATCTTCATCTGAGCCCTTAAGACTAACCATTAGACAATGAGAGCACAAAACACACACACACACACACGGCCTGCTCATTCTCATTACAGTATCAGACCAATATAGCAGTAGCTCAAGTGCACAGCAGTAGGTTCTGTCTTTCATCATTAAGCGCTGATGGCTCGCTGCGTGTTAGCCCTAACAGATAGAAAGAAAAGTGATCTGCAGAGGAGAGCGTGCAAAAGTTTAAAAGGTTGTGTTTTAACCTGTGATTTGTGGTGTCCGTGGCGCACAGAAAGTTGCACAGTAGCTCTTAAAATGAAAGGAAGCATGTATAATTTGTGTTTTTGTATTGCCTCTCATTTCTTGAATGACATCTGTTTGTGAAAACGACCAGTTACAAATAGATATTTTTCTCACCCAGAAGGAAATAAATTTTTAGAGATGTTAGCCTGGTCAGTCATCCTAAAGCCTTTACTCATTCATTCATTTGTACCAACATACGCAGAATAAACTGCTTCTGGACTAACACAATTTGATTGGCAATCAGAGAAACATAGCAATGCATTAAGCCCGCCCCACTTTGGATAGACACTTTGATTGATCAGGTATAGAACTTGGTGGAGTTGGGTTCAATGGAAAGGGCTTTAACTCGCTCTAAAAGTGAATGGGTCTGACTGGCCGGGGAATGATGTTCAAATCAACATTTGTACCCACTCAAATGTTTAATTAAAAATGTTTTGTGGATTGGGATGGAAGAGAAAAATTAAAAATGGATAAACACAAATAAGTTTTTAAAAATCTTCAAAAAGTAACTTCTATATAGATAGCTGATTGAGGTGTTGGACATTTAAAAAATACTTAATTACAGGGGTGACTTGATTTTTGAGGTTGTGGTTGCATGTTTGTATATAGCATGTGCACAGAGTGGGGGGTTTGAGAACAAAACTGTGGCACACATCTCATGAATAAATATATTTTTTTTCTAAACATATTAGACCACCACATTTGCATCTGAAAATCTTTACGGGCCGAGCACCCAATGCAGAGACGTACAAGCTGCCTGTGACAACTCTAAAAGGTCCCCCTGAGCTTCAAGTATATGCACAGAGCACATATTGTGATGGAAGCCGCCAGAACCAGTCGGGTGGAAATGCTCTCTCCAAGTGTTTAGAGTGCTGTAAATTAGAGTGCAGGTTAAAGCCACCCTCACCTCAGCTTTAATGAGTCACTCTCATTGAGAACCACCAGTAGAGGCCTGGATGTCACTGGCAGCAGGGTTCTGGCACCGGGTTTAGCTTTGTTGGCTGCGTACTAGAGCGTAGTACAGAGAGACAGAGAGACCCTGGGCCTGTCGCAGCGCTGAGTAGTGTGCTGCTGACTAATAACTCTCGGTCGGAGCCGTCTCCTTTCTGCTCTGTAGTCACCACTACTTTAACTGTTGTCTTAATGGACTTGTACACGCACATCACCCCGCGTATCCCCCTGCCTGCCCTCCCCCCAATTCTAATTCAGCCCCACTCTGCAAAAAGCATTGGAATGGAATTGACTGATAACCACAAAATGCATTACAGTTTATAATAGGATATCAATAATAATAAATAAACAAGACTAACAGTCTGAGACCCTGCAAGCAAGTGTTCCATAGAATATAAAAGTACTATACAAGTGAGGGATAGGGAGGGAGGAGATTTATGGGTTTTTTTTAGTTGTAATTTCAGAACTTTATCTACACGTAAGAGTGACTTTACACAACGAATGACAACCTGCATCGATAAGATATTTCTTTAAATGTACATTTGTTTATGATTATGACAGTAGCCTTTCACAATCATTTACAGAATTTTAACAGTTGTGTAACTCATCAATGTTCATGTTGAGTGACTTTTTAATATTCAGATCCAAACATAAACTATTATCAAAAAAATTAAATAAAATTAAATAAATAAAAAAAGAAATTTAATTTGACTAGACTTTTCTTAAAACAAGAATAAGGTGTAACTTAGCTGAAAATACTCTTCTCTTTTATGGTCAAAAGATCAAGTTGTAACAAGAGTGCATTGCACTGGGACCAAGACCTGAATATGATTTTAAAAAAATGACTAGACATTTTCCATTCAGTATTGGTTTTGCAAACAGACCTTCAGCAATTCAAAGACATACACAAAATTCTTTTTATAAACATATTTTCCCTTCCTATAATAAAAAGAAAAAAAAATGTAATCCCGTCCACACTGGAGCATTACAGCACTACAGATGCTCAAAACACAGACTACAAGATGCCAGTAAACTTATGCTACACTAGAATAACCACAATAATTCAAGCAAGCAATGGATTTGTTATAGAGTAGCAGCGCGTAATTTATCTGTATCAGCAATAGCAAGTCAAAAAAGGAAAAAAAATATTGAATGGACATATGACAGTGGTTAAATTCCCAAGAAAATATAAAACCTGTTCACAGCTTGTTGTGGTTGTTATTATGGGTATATGCATGCTCAATACACACCTTAACAACGCTCAAAGATAAGCAATAAGAAAAACATACAAGCAGTCAGGAGAACGTAAGCAGTGCATAAAGCAAGCCCTTTTTAAATATAAAAGGTTATTATTGCTTCAACAGCTTTGCTATATCTTCTTCTTTTGTCGTCAAATCAAAGTGATCTCAGACCCTGTGAATGGATTGGTCTTGTCAGGCTAGGATGTTCAAGGAGTAGATTATGACAACACTATATAGTTTTACTTTATTTGTCACTCAAACCTAATTTTAACCATCTCAATTATGAGCTTCATTTGAAAATCTATACCTTCTTATTGGGACTGATGTTGTCTCGAGAACCTTAAATCCACTATCAGCCATCACCACATCCCACTCCTTTTCCTCAGCCTTGGCTCACTCTCGTCTCTTCCTCCCCTCCTTCAGCCTTTGATGAGTTTTATTGTTGTTTTAATGGCATTGTGCAATCTGCAGTGCAGCTAAAGTGGATGGATTAAAGTTGAAAACAGGTAATGACTTTGGGGCTCGAGCCAAGAATCACAAATTAACAATATCACCGGGAAAGCACTTGTGTTATGCGGGTATTAATTACAAAAATGTGCCTGTCCCTTATGTCGAAATCACTTTGTAGAGCCTTAAAAACAGCTGCTGGTGATTTTAAATATAAATCTGTCCATCTTCATCGTAACTCCAGACGCTTAAATGGTAAATGAAACCCCTATGTGGAAAGCTCTTTTAATTCCTTGATAAACTGACTGCTCCGAGCCATTTACACTTGGCTGATGTAATATACCAGCATCCCGTTGCATTGCTCTTTGTATCATGTGTGACATAGGCCTAACACACATCAATACGTTCATCCATCTTTGACACATCATACAGATATAATTGCAGATACTTTAACCCAACTCAGTGCATCTTTCATTTAGCGTCCCTGGTGAAGAAAAGGCGACAATCACTTAATGGTTAAATGTAAGCAGTAAACAATAGCTGTTATTATTTCACTGACCTATTGATTTGCTGGAGGGACAATATCCTTAGCTGAGGACAACAGTACGTTTTACTTTGTGATTTCTGCCCTTTTTTAACAAAGTGGCTGTACTTAACATCAGGAGGATTGATGGATTTATAAAAAGGCCTTCGGTAGAGTCCCTTGATAGAGTGAGGAATTTCCATTGGAGAAGGTTGACATTATATTATCAAAAAAAAGAAGGGGGACTGGAGGGTGTGTTCCAACTACAGAGGGATCACACTTCTCTGACTCCTTGGAAAAGTCTATGCCATGGTACTGGAGAGGAGAATGTGGCCGATAGTTGAACCTCAGATTCAGGAGGAACAATGTGATTTTCGTCCCGATCGTGAAACACTAAACCAGCTCTCTACCACTCCAGGGTGCTAGAGAGTTTATGAGAGTTTGCCCAACAAGTCCACATGTGCTTTGTGGATCTGGAGAAGGCATTTGAGTGTAACCCTCACGGTGTCCTGTGGGGGGTGCTCTGGCAGTATGGTGTCCAGTGCCCTCTGCTATAGGCTGTCCGGTACCTGTACGACCAGAGCAGAAGCTTGGTTTGCATTGCCAGCAGTAAGTCAGACCTGTTCCCGGTGCATGTTGGACTCAGTCTGGGCTGTCCTTTGTCACCGGTCCTGTTCATTATCTTTATGGACAGGATTTCTAGGCACAGCCAGGGGCCGGATGGAGTCTGATTTTGGGACCATTTCTGCTCGTTGCAAATGATGTTGTCCTGTTGGCTCCATCAAGCCAGCTCGGTCACTCGGGAGGAGCTCAAAGTAGAGCCGCTTCTCCTCCACATCGAGTGGAGCCAGCTGAGGTGGCTCAGGCATCTGTTTCGGACGCATCCTGGAAGCCTCCCTAGCGAGTTGTTTTGGGCACACCCACCAGGAGGATACCCTGGTTAAGGCTGCCCCCACAACCCGGCACCGGATAAGCAAAAGAAGATAGATGGATGAATGGATGAATGTTTTTCATTATTTTACTCACCTTTTGACCAGAGTGAAACCTGAACTTGACTTCAAAGGCCATAAGGACTCCAAGTGACCTCTTAATGTGCACTCTAGAATCTGTCGCCAAGATGGTATCACCAGATCCCAGTCGTAGAAATTGTTAAGTTGGTCAAACTTTAACACTTCAGCAGCAAGATATTTGCTTTTTACATTTGCAATTTAGACATTACATTATGCATATATATTATATGTAAAGATTGTCCATGGTCCAATCAGCACACTGCAATGTTTAGCCTCTACCATTTAGAAAGCGGACCACCCACTTGGGACCAGGAGCCAAGCGTTTCCAAAGTTGTAGAGTACTGCAAACTCTTTAATAAAGCTTCAAACCCCCACTGACCCACTTGTACCGTGCCTCTCCAGTTGAAACAAGACTTTAAATTCATATCATGCATAGAGAGAAAAAACAGCCCCAATTGAGTTTGTAACTGGAAAGTGGCCATAATGCTATCTCTGATAATTTGTTTGAGTGTCTTTTCGTTTTGTGACACATCTTGTGCTCATGTGATACCTGTCTCCACTCTTGTCCAATAAAGCCAACATGGCAGACTCTGAACTGTTATGGAGAAGTGTTTGCATGCTCGCGCCATATGTGTTTTCTGTTCTCCTCCCATCTCCCTCCTCTCCATTCATTCTTCTTTTCCAGGCCATATGTCTCTCTGTTTGATGTGTGAACGTGTGGCGAGGCATCAACACTGTGGTGGCTGCTCGCTCCTGTGTGTTTGTCCATATTTGGAAGGGGTCCTTATCAGATTGTGCGGCTGAATGAAATATGAGGAGCTGGGCGATTTTATTAGGGGTGCTGGAGTGATGGAGCTCATCACAGCACACAGACACTTCCGATTTCTCTTCATTTATCCCCAGAATTAATCCAACAAAACAATTCACCTAAAAGCCTCTCTATCTCTAGCTATACTCTCCCACCGCCTCCTCCGCTCTGGATTTCATTTTACCGTGCAGTATGGAGAGCTGAGGCTTTATGTCGTGGCGTGTGTTGTTCCAGTTACAACACAGAAAGAAGGAAGTATATGTGAAATAGGGAGCAGATAATGTATATAACCGGTTTATTTACTTGCTTTGACTTGCATCATTTCCCGTCGTCTAATTGAACTTCGCACACCAGGAGGCACGGAGAGCTGTGACGTCACCGAGTCCATAGGAGAGGAAGGAGAGAGATGAAAAAGACCGGCAGAGGAGAGGATTGGCCAAAGGATGATAGGCAGAAAAGACAAGAGAGTCCACAGAGATAGAGCCAACAATAGACGATGACAATGCTTTTGTGTTTATTTCATAAGGGTTTGTATCCACAGGAAAAGCTCTGCAGCAGCAAAGCTTAGTGTGCCGTGCCACAAGCCTGTATTCACATGCAAACGTGGTTTCTTTGGAGCACGGCTTTGCTCTCAGTTAAATGTTTTTCTATGTGTTCACAGACATCTACTTTGGACCATTTTTGCAGAGAGCAATTGTGAATGTGTGTCTGGAAACATGCACCTTCTCACCTACTGTTTATATGAATTTTACAATGCCTTAATGCTATTTAATCCTCAGTAATAGTCAAAAGATGTGCCAAGCTTTTGGAAGCTAAACATGAAGCACTAACTCCTATAACTGAACAAACTCCACCAAAAATATAATTACTTCAAGCATCTGCACTTCAATGACCTGCAATCATCATACAAGTGATAGTCCACAAAGAGCCCATAACGATCTGTGATAGCCTGACTGAAGTGATTCTCAACCAATTGTTAATTAAAAGCATTGATTAATTTTGTAATATTATAGTGGATAAAAGAACATTAACAATTGAAAATCAAGCATAATAGCTACATAGCACACACTATCACTGTAGCTTGTCCAATAGTTCTATTCTATATTTCAGACAGAGCAACATCTGTATTTTGCTAGGAATTTTACACTTTCTTAGCGTTTCTGTATGGCACACTACACTTTTAAACAATCACTAATTTGCTCATATTGAAGGAAATTGCACTTATTGCAATAATCATTAGTTAAATAAACTGTTTGTGATATTTGTTTCTTCTAGTTAGGTAAAATGGTTTAAACCTCAGATAGTATATTGTAAAAGCAATGAAAAATTAAAGGCTTTATGATGCAATTTACTATAAGAGATTTTAACAGATAAGATTGTGGGCAACGTTTGCCAATCACATGCTCGAAAAGGAGTGTTCCCATTTGTCTAGACGGGTTGCCGATATAACAGCGAAAGTGTAGTGTCAGCAGCTCTGACACTACACAAAAGTGTAGTGTCAGACACCATTTTGAATTTCTGAGTCATCTCAAATCTCCAGTCAGTACTTTTTTTTTCTCGCCTTAGCCCAAGCATAATCTATTATTTTCAAAAGTTCAGAAAAATCACAGGAAAACCTGGGATTGTGGAGACCTTTTAACTCTAAATTACAAGATGGTGTAACAGGCCCCAGCAGTAGCACAGGCCCGAGGTGATGAAGCAGGCTCCAGGCGTCTTTTACCACAACAAGGTCCAGTCAACCAGATAATGTTTAACAAAGCTGAAATAATTGTTCTGCCGCTGAAGTTGCCGCAAAGCTAAAGCTAAGCTCTATACTAAAAACATTTTTTATAAATAAAAGCAGGAGTGGTTCTTAGGCAGCTTTTAGGAGTGACAGGGACAGCAAAAAGAAAATTGTGTAGTGGACCTTTAAACATCATGGGTCAACGGTCACCAGCAGACCGTCCACCCGACCCACACTTTCTAGCTCCAACCAATGCAATAACAACCTGTTACTGACAGGTGCCAAAAGAACAAAATAACGAACATTATTCACTTGACTTGTTCTTATTTTATGATGACAGATATAATTGTACCAGTGGAAAGAAAATAAAATTTAATTTTATGACATTTATGCCTTAAAAAAAAATGTCTACAGTAAAAATAGTTTCACCTTTACAGATTTTTATCACATCTCTGAAATATGACTTTAAGGCTAAAACAGAAATCCGACAGAATACAAAACTATTATTTAATTGAATGTATTTCATGTTGGACGATTCTTAATGCAATAAAATGCAGTGTGAGACTTCTTCTCATTGCACATTTGACTTCGTTTTTTAGCCCCTGAGAGGAATGCCGGTCCACTCGGCTAACAAATTAAGCAGTGTGTAGCCATCCTGCCATTTGCCTGATGCAAGAATCGCCGTTGGCCATCATCTTGCACCACACCTGAACTAACCCGGTTGGAAGCCTGAGGAGATTTATGGTAAATATTACAAAAGTCTGCTGTGAATCAATGATTAACCTCTAACCATGTAGGTGCTTTTGAAAGTCAGAAAATTCTACAGCCCGGACACTTTTTTCCTTGAGATCAAAGTGCCTTTATGTTGTGTACACTGGGCCCAAAATGTGATTTATTTCCTTCTATCTGTGAACTGGCATTGACGTGTCCGAGTTGTTTTGATGTGATAGTGAGAGGCCAATAGGGAAAGCAGCAGGACAACAGACGAGGCAAGGAGAGAAGCTCAGCAAGAGATAAGATGGAGGGACAGGCGCTTTATGTGAGTGTGTTTGTGTGAGCGAGTGCAAGGAGCAAAAAACAAGAAAATACAAGCAAAGAGCAAAACAACCAAAAGAATAAAGGGGTTAATAATCAGCCTCCCTGCTGTTTGAACCTGTCATGTTTCCAAACTCTTCTGTGAGCGTGTGTCTGTGTGTCGGCAGTCATCTAATAGAGATGATAGAGTAGAGGCAGTGTCAACAAAGAGACGGCGGAAGGGGCTTAACTGTGCGCTTCATTCAGGATGCACAAACATAGCATCATTCAGCAGAAACATAAGGCACAGGTAAGAACACTTCAGAAACAAGACCTACTCAAACCTTGCAAGAATGATAGCTTGTAGTTTGGGACATTACGGTAGCCCTGCAGAGACATGCTGTTATCTATTTACAAACCAACTGAAAATAGATCTAATGGGGATGTCACAAAAAAAAGAATACCCAGAACCCTCTTGCTGCTGTGTGTTGTCAAATAGAAACATAAATGTGATTCTTCTCCGGTAGTGCTCAGTTTGTCCATGTAGGCAGCTATCCACGGTATTTATATTCATTAATTCTTGTGTCTGAGAATAAACAAGTCCAAGTAAAAAAAAGCAAGTCCGAGTCCAAGACGAGTCATTGAGGCCTACCGTCGTGTCACCAATCACAAAAAAAAGCCTGACAACTTGACTTGAGTCCGAGCCCAGCACTGGAGTACGTCATCTCTACCCTGTACAGTTTTCATGTTTTCATGTGTACAGTTGGGTGTACTCACTGTGGCAGAGTGGGTAGCGGTCCAGCATCACAAGTGAGTTTTAACATTCTCGGGCCAACTCTCCAGCCTCTCTGTGATTCTCATGTTCTTCCTGTGTTACCGTGGGTTCTCTCCAGCTACCAGAAAGACATGTGGTTGTCAGTGTTTGAATGTGAGAGAGTGAATGATTGTCTGTCACTAAGTGTCAGCCCTGCAACTAACTGGCCACAGTCCAGGGTGTACCCCGCCTAAGGCCCAAAGCTGCTGCAATAGACTCCTGTTACCCACTACCCCTAATAGGACTAAGCTGAAGATAATAAATGAAAATGTACAGTTGTATCATGTTAAAATAGTTTATTATTATATTGCCTCTGGAGAACATGGGATCAACAACAAGACATTGTTCTGAAAGAAAGTCTGCATGGTCAAATAGTGACATGTCTCGGGGTCATGTTGGGACTTCTGCAGCCTACACTACTACACTGCAGGCTACAGACAAGTTGAGTTCAGTAATAAAAAAAGAGTCATGTAGTTAAAAATGAAGAGAAAAAGTCATATCCATTTCCTTGCATGTATTGAAGGATGAATCCAAAGATCATTTTATGCTTACTTTTTGGTGCGAGGTGTATTTCTTTTGTCTTGTTGTCTAAAAAGCTTGTGTTCTGTTTCCACTGCCCTATAATCAGTGGTTAAGCATTGAGGCACAATGTTGACTGAGAAGATATTGCTGGAAAATATTAATAAAATTATCATTATAAAAAATATTCTCCCAAAATCATGGAGAAAAAAAAGAATCCTTTCTCCGGGTCTGATGAATGCCAGAGACTACACATTCTCTCTCACATGCATACACACTGTGACATTTGGGTTCCATTAAAACTCTTTGTTCTGATCAATAATTTAATAACCTGAAAGGATGAAGGATTCATCATAATCAATACTCCTCTGGGTGTGTGCAGTGTCAACTGAGAGTACATTTACTCACTCTGAGGCTACTATGTGTGTGAGCCCTGAGTTTTCACAGAGGAAAAAACTGGCAGCTTTCATTTGAATCTGACAGCATGCTTCTGTTTTGTTTAGCATTACTCTGCAAACACACCGACTTTCTCACACACACACACACACACACACACACACACACACGCACACGCACACGCACACACACACGCACACACACAAGCTCTGCCACAGTGATGAGTGGCACCTGTTTGTCTGATGCAACCAAGGAATTATTTCTTGGTGTTAAAAAAGGGTCCATTTATAACCATAAGAGGATAAGTGCATACTGAAATTCCAGATGTATTCATAACTTTTATCTGATGAAGGTTTTTATTAAATTGCATACAAACTGCACAATAGCACATGACTGGGCCTTTTGGAAGTCCAATAAGATTTGATAAAATGCTGAATCTTTTATTTAAAAGAGAGTAATTTTTTTGCTAACTTTCTGTCAGTTTTTGCTGACAACATTGTTCATTGTTAGCCAAAAAAGCAATAAAAAAGGACTGGGGATATACATAGTCTAGCTTTATCCTAATTTATTTTGAGTTTTAACTGTAATTCCATGGCCTAATAAGAGGTCTTTTCTCTGCTCTTACACTTTCGAGCAGATAGGTCTATAGTAAATAGGTAATAGTACACACATCAAGTTCTGTCTGAACCAGTTGATACTCTGTTTGTGTCTATAAAGAGGCTTACCTGATATGCTACAAAACATGTTAGGCGCCCCCTGATGGTGGCTGCTGACAGTGAATTTTCTCACAGGAATAATAAAGTAATAATACATCTTTCATAATCTGTACACTTGAATTGGCTTCTAGTACAAAAAAGTATACATACAGTAGAAGCATAGTAGAATTGAATGGTTAGGTCCGCAGTTTGTTAACTGTCTTGGAGATCTGTATTGATCTGTATTTACTTCTCCTTCCAAAGACATCCACAGCTTCTCCACCTTGTCTTTTATACGTTCAGCTCCAAGGACAGTGCAAAGTTCCCAATCAACAATGTCCTTTAACTCAGTAAGTCAGTAATATTATCCACTGAGAAGAAACATAACCTAATGAGCTAACACACATCCATATGGCTACTGTAGAGCTCACAAACAGCTAGCTTACACCGGCTCCATTGTTGTTTGATCAGATCAGAGCTGGGCAATATACCCACCCCCCCCAAAAAAAAACTTCAATTTTTTTTTTACAAAAAGTTTGATTTCCGATTTAAAACTTTTTTTCCCCCACTTTTACAATTTAAATTTTAGACTTCATGATTAAATTTCCAAAAAGTTTCACTTTAGTGTTTAAATGTTAATTTTGGCATTGATGTGCAAACAAACAAGTCAGAAGTGGCTGAAAACAGGCTCTTATTGTTACCAAGTAAACAACTTTTCCTAGACTTTCACAATTGAAAGTGACAGAATGGTGGAGATGAAACAGATTTTTTTTTATTGAAAAAGTAATTTTTTTCTTAGGTGGGGTCTGAACCAGGACTAGAGCAGGACTGAACCAGGACTAGACCAGGACTGAACTAGGACTGAACCAGGACTAGACCAGGAAGTATAGTAGCGACCTATTTATGGCTCTTGGTGGTCTTGCTGACATTGTAAATTGTGTGTTTGATGACACAGATCACTTTCCTGCTCTCGCTCTGTCCTTTATACCTCCTTTGAAAGAGAAAATACCATAGCACTATCCTGTTGCTTCCTGTTTTGTTTTTCTCCGTGGGTCTACATCATATAATTGTACCGTAAAATGCCATAAATCAGAAGAAAGCGCAAATTTTGGGGTTCTTATATTTTAGGAAGGGTGTCTCACCGCTATTAAACCCTCCAGGCTATTCAATGCCCCTCTCTAAACCACCTTAAACCACAGTAGGAGGAGGATTTGAACTCAAAATTCACCTAAGAAATCTGGCAGCAGGCTATACATAGAATACATACATCTTCTATTTCTACATTGATACATTTCAAAGTATTTAATTGTCTGCACCTCTCTATAGCCAAACTGGCCCTAATCTATCCAGATTTAGACCCAAACTCCATTTGTTGCCATCAGACTCCTGCCACCTTGGGTCATATGTTTTAGTCATGTCCAAATTTAATCATTTTTGGTCAGAGATTTATTTATTCATGAATGAAAAAATAAATGAAAAAATGAATGAAGGAATATTTGACATATTTTCACATATTTTAAGATTCGTTTCAAGGTTCAAAGTGTTTATTGTCATGTGCACAGACAGAAAGCATGTTTACCTGCACAATGAAATTCTTACTTTACTGTTCACAATTAATACTGTATAGTAAAGTTAAATAAAAAATTAAAAATAAGAGCAATAAAAACAGAGATAGTGCAAATGCAGCAAAGACAATAAAAACGTGAGGTGGTACAGTTCTGAAAATAATGAATGTGCAAAAGCAAAAGTGTAAATCAATGTAAACAGTAATGTCCGTGTGAAGTTATGTCCATGTAAAAAGTTAGGTCCATGATTGCAAACTTAGTCTGATGGCAGAAGGGAATAAAGAGTTCTTCAGTCTTGAAGTCCTACATTTCACACTTCTGTACTTCCGTCCTCCGTCCTTCTTACAAATGAAAGAAAACATTTGTAAAAAAAGGACTGACCCTGACCCCACCACAGCAGTTTTTTTGCGGTGGTGCATACCAACAGTGGAGTTTTTAATGGGCAATTACTTATGATGGCGCTTTCCACACTGATGGCCTGTCGACTCGTACTTTCCGTTTGGAAATCTTCTACACCTCCAAAGCATTCACGTTGCATTTGTGAAGTCATGTCATTCTTTTGTTATAAAAACTCCAGTGTACAGTCCAAAGCTCTGCACAAAAAAATAAGAAATCATGGCAACCCTTCTTAGATGCAAATAAATTTGTTGCATATTCTTTGGATGACCCCAATTCTTCCCATCTCTTACTGCCCCCAGCCCCCTTTTTTTTTGTACTTTCTTCTCTAATACTTTGTATACCTAAGTTGTGGTTAGTATAAGAGTATTCGAGTGTATTGTGTGTGTATGTTGTACAATTTAAAGGACATCAAGATGCACACCAGCTTTGTTCTGTACTATATGTTCAATGGATCTATCTCAAAACAACAAAAACTCTTTAAAAAGAAAAAAAAATATTAACCTGAACTATAAATAAATTGAAATTTTTGGAAAATATCTATATTTTTGCCCAGCCCTAATTTAAAGGTATAACACATATTTAACACATTATTTCACTGGATAGGCAATCTCTCTCTGGTCTTGGTAGGTCTCTGAAAGTCTTGGTTGATACTTTGGTCCAACTTGTTCTCAGTAAGAGTCCTGACAACCACACGGTTATATTGTTTGAGCCACAAGTACTTTGATGTTATAATTTTCTTCTCCAGATAACAGATCAAACTGAGAGGATTATGAGCTCAATAGGACCAAAGTCAAACTCCTCTTAAGATGGACATTAAAATATGAGGGTTATATTTTAGGGTGTAATTAACATTTCAACCTCAGGAAAAGACCACTCCATACAAATTCTGAAATTTCCACTCAAAGAACTCGCTTGACAAAGTTGAGCCGAGTGAATAAAAGGAGTTGTGTGGGAGTCTGTAGAAGTGACCTCGGAGCTACATACATTCACAGGAGTTGTCTCTGTTTGGTATGACGCTGTTTGAGAGGCACTGAGGTGCGTGGTGGTGCTGCTCTGTGGTGTCGACTTGGCGTCTACATTGTCAGCGTGGCTGTTTGTCTATGTAGAGGTATACATGTCCCTGTTAATACTTCTGTCGGGTTGTTTGTGATGCTTCATTGTCATTCCGCCGAGAGTTAAGTACTTTTAATTACGCCGCAGCAACCCTCACTCCAATACTGTCCCCTGCTACTTTGTCTTTTCCCCCCTTTTTCTCTCAATTCTTTTCTCGCTCCCATTCCCCATCTCTCCCTCTTTCTCTGTCAGCATCTTCCTCCCTCCCTTTCTTCATTTACAATCTCCCACACACTCCCTCTTTCTCAAATTCCATTTCAGTGTCTTGCTTTGGCAGGACATGCTGAGCTAGTGCCAAGGCAATAATGAGAACTGTCAAGCAGCGACAAATGAACAGGTGAGAGAGACGCAGCGAGGAAGAAAAGAGGGAGAGACGGAGAAACAGAGGAGGAGAGAGAGAGAGAGAAACATGAATATGAAGTACTGGCACCGCCGCGACTACTGACAGTCCACTCACGCATGCACGGACACGCAACTACACTCCCGGCCTGCTCCGTCAGCTCGCATCGCAGCCTCTGCAGCCCATACAATGACACCATTACGTTCAAAAGCTATAGGACCATTAAAGAGTGCGGCTCCATTTAGTGGAGTTGGCAGGTCCCTAAAAAGGTGAATGCTGTTGTACATTTTGGTAAACTGTGGATATTTATAATGACACTGTGGTAAACTAATAATCCCCTTAAATATTTTTTGCACTTCTGATCTGAATGGATTAAAGTTTGAACTGTCAGGAGAAATATATGTTCAAAGATAAATTACACAAGCTTTTCATGTATTTGAGAAAAAAATAACTGTTAAGCATCTAATAGCATATTGTAATAGGAATTACCTGTGAAAAAACAAGAGCTTAAGACGTTATTATTTTAGGATTTTAATAGAGAAGACTGGAGGCTTTGTCCAATCACATGCTCCCATTGGTCTACATCATTGTGAACAAGGAAGTAAAGACTGTGTATAATACAGAGAAATTGTCTATTACATACATCCGTTTACAGAGAAGAAAGATATGTAAAGAAAAGAGAAGCAAAGTGAAATGTGACGTATTGGCAATGCCTTTACATAAAGTGAATGTGGCTGGCCAGACTGGAAGTAAATATGTAGCTTTAAAGTTTTTACAAATTATTATTTCTTACAAATAACTACTTATGCTGTAGAAACTAGAGCTAACAATTTTCTGTGACCATAACGTAACAAACCATTACTGAATTGTGCCAAATATGCCATTTCTGGAAATAATGACTTTGTCCACTTCTACATCAAAACGAACCTCTTTTACCTTTGAGACCAATGTGAAAAAAGCCACAGTAATTAAGTTAGCAGTATAATTGATATCCCTGATAGTCATTAAATCAGAAACGTGCTTTTAAGCTTGAAAATTCTGGTGCTTGGTGCTCCTGAAACCCAACTAATAGGTCAGTCTTCCAAGTTCTGCAGCTTCATGGGCCCAACACAAGTAACAAAGATGATTAGTTCAGTGGGCTATTTAGATAATATGATTGGGACTGACATGTTTTCATTTGTGAATTTAACGCACAAAAGAGATTAACAATGCAAGAAATACACAGATTTATCAAAAGTGTTCACTCTGTTGTGTGAAATCTAATTACGTTCCTAATCAGTTGACTAAAGTAATATTGATCACGTCCCTCACAGACATTTAATCAATAAAGTTACATTATATGCTTCATTTTAGCAGCCTTCTGTAAATGTGGATATATATCTGTTCTTCCTGCCGCTGTTCATGCAGTCTGATGCTCAGAGGATGTGTTCTGTACGGCACTCAATTAATGTTTTTATTTTCGACTTTTAGGTGATGAATTTCTGAAGTTGTGCATAGTAGAGGAGCTTTGAGTTATAAATTAAATTAGTACTTCACACAGCAGACAGTATTGCTGCGTTAGTTATGAGACGCTTCTGGTAATTTATAGAGACAGTCTGCAAATGTAAGCAGAAGATGGAGACGATGTTTTGACGGCGTGACAGAGACAGATAGACTTCTGTGTACCTCTTGGTGGATATAAAGCACAATACATAAATGCGTGCATATGGCATATATGGAGCGTGTGCGCTGGTGTGAGCCATAAACAATCAAGCACAGATGGAGACCTGTGTGTGGCTGAGTGTGCTGACAGAGACTGCTGCCTGGATAATTCACTGCTCTGTCTAACACTATTGTGTACCTTTTTATAACCTTATATTGTTGCCAATAACATTTTACTTATGCTCAATATTCTTCAAATGAAAACTATTTTGTCTCTTACTTTTACGACATATTTTAATATCAGTAAGTATGCATAATGCTGTATGACACAAAATAATCTATGCTTGGGTTGCTGAAAAACTATGGCAATAAGGCTTCTTTATAAAGTATAAACAAAGGGATATTATCTTGCAAGGAATTAGTAGCCAACCATCAACTTTTTCTCCATAAAAAGGGAAAGGTTATTTGGATATTGCAGCTTTAAATAATAAATTGTAACTTCATTGTACCAAATCTACACTGTATTGAATCTATTCTAAAAGAAAATGGATTGTAAAAGCAATTATCAATAAACCCTACTAAATAGTAAACCACGCAGCTAATTTTCTCCACAGTGTCAGATGGAACCAAGAGGAACATACAGTATATTTTCTCCTTATGTGTTATATCAGTTTATTTGAACTGTGTTGCTAACTATTAAAAAATATGCAGTGTTTAAATCCTTATTCAAATTCTCAATTAATTGAATTTAAATAATCGATATCTGCAGCAGTAGATAATAATAGATGATAAATAGTCATTAACATATGAATGAATGAGAAATCACAGGCTTATAGTTCACCCGTTTCCACTCACAAACAAGTTAAACCAGTGTCATTGTCATTGTCATTGAAGGGAATGGGGCCTTTATATTCACATAATCCAGTAACAGGTCACTGAATACTTGACCACTTATATCTCCTATAGACACTTACTAAACCCATCATTTAAACTCATAATTTTGACTAAAGACATCATTTTGACTTCTTAAAGCAACACTATGTAACTCCTGCAGATCCTTCTACAGACTGCAGAATTATACCGTGTACAATTTATATCGGAGTTTTCTGTCCAGCTGAGGGTACTGTGTCAGTAAAATAGGTATGATTCTACTAATTGTTTATCTAAGAACCATTAAATCAACAAAATAATGTATATTTTTGGAATTTAAAATTACGCGATGCTACTCGAAGTGTTACTTTAACTGCTTTTAAAGTTATAATTGTGCCTTGTAATCTCATTATTCTCTCTTTTTAATGTCATAATTTGTAATTTTGAGGTCATAATTATAAAATAAAAATGCATAATTTATTATTCCTTTTTATTTATTTATTGTTTTATTTAATTCCATGGCAAAAATTGGCTTCCATAGTTTGATTTATAACCATCAAAAGATTTGTTTTATCTGTCACTCACTCGTGTGTAAATAAAGTTTCCAAAGTCAGCAATGTTTTGTCCAACCAGAATGTATTTTCCAGCCAATGTAGAGTTTTTCTTCTAACTGGATTCTTATAATCTACATCTCGTATTTCTTTGCCATCAAGTTCTAACAAATGTTTACCATATACGACTTTCACAACACAAATAAGGGTCTGACTGTGAATGAACAAAGGATTACACATGCATGATTTCTGTTGTTGTAGGCTCATTCATATTTATTGTTTCCTCTTTATTTCCTTTCAAGAATACATTCTAATAAGAATGATATAATTACAGTTGGCAAAAACAAAGGAGTTGTATCATTTTCCCCAAAAAACTACTTTGCATCTTGTAATTTCATGAAAAAAACACTGTGTTTGAAGACATAATGAGGTGAATGCTGGACAGGTAAGAGAGTGCTGTAGCCTGTACTATATTACTGTAGAACTCATGTATGCTCTCTAAAAACTAAACAGTCAAAGAATGTACTATAAATGTCTGTTTTGTATTTGTAATCACCTTCATGAATACATAATCTTGTGTCCATCTGTTCTTTCACAGCCGCAGCCTCAGATAATCAGCAGATGGTATTTATGATGATAATAATCTAAGCTGGGATGCCCAGACCTCCCTCTCCCTAGACATTTTC
This sequence comes from Neodontobutis hainanensis, assembly GCA_024349245.1. NCBI lineage: Eukaryota > Metazoa > Chordata > Actinopteri > Gobiiformes > Odontobutidae > Neodontobutis > Neodontobutis hainanensis. The sequence goes on from JALDNG010000027.1 coordinate 2,280,704, forward strand.
AGCAGCTCTGAGACAATATCAAGGGATACCCATTCCAGCTGGGAAAAATAACCCCATTTTATACTTCATTCTGAGATATTGGTGAGAATGTCTCTTACAATTAGTGTCCCACTCTTGTTCCATGAGCATTTTTGTGTAATTAGTGAAATTATTTAAAATTAAGGATGTCAGAAAATGTAAAGCTCTATTGTAAAACTGAAATGAATTTAGGATAAAAGGGCTGTTTTTGTGTGCAGATATTTGAAAGACACAGGCGGAGACGTTGATAAATGCAAGAATCTTCTTTGAAACTGCCAATTTATGGACATGTGTTCTTGATAAGCACCAGTAGAGAAACAACTACATTTTGCTGCCATGTGCGATCTGCAGAAGGACTGACAGCTGGGTCAGGTTGACTGGTTGTTTTTAAAGACAACTGCACAGCTCATTTGGTATGATGTACATTAACCTGCCGTGGAGAATGTATGGCCAACACAGAGTAAAGCTTAGCCTGCATCTCCAACATAAGACCTCTTGATTGGATGGGATTTAAATTAATGAATAGCTTTAGTAATGATCACAATTAATCTTGTTAAACAGCAGGAAATTAAAGACCCAATTTGATGATCAGATCCATTATTTCTTATTTCAGGAGGAGTCGACCAGTTTGTTATCACAGCTTCAGCATGGACACTCACACGTACCACAGGCAGCCCAATGTTCAATTCCCTTAAGACAAAATAAGATCAAGGATAAACACACAAGTGGTTGACTCTATAAAGGTAATTAATTGGGTGATGGTTGGTGGAGGGGTAGCATTCAGCAGTCAGTCAGTCGTGTGAAGGGTAAATTCACGTTTAAGTCTCAAACAAAGTGCTCTCTCTCTGAAATGATACCTTTGATGAAGGTAAATTAAAACTGTTGAACCATAGCCTTGCTTATTTGTAGAGCGTTATTCAGACAGACAGATGAATCAAAGCTTTAGTGACTGCATAATAAAAAGCAAGATATTCTGATGAATAATGGGGTACGAAAGTCAAAAGTTTGTATTTGCTTCTGGGACCTTAATTGTTCTCAAGCATTAGGGTTCACTTGAAATGAGTTGTGTTTACTCAAAATATAAAGTGGATTTAAAGTAAAATTGGACATCGCATGAATGAAAATGAATTAAAGGTGTTGAATACTTTGTTGTGGTTTAATCGACGGCTAAGAAAGAAAGAAACTTTATGTTATGGAAGAAAACGGAATATAGCCATTCTTCTCTGAAACAGAAGGCGACACAAGCTTGGCATTTGCTATGTGTTTGTTTCCATTTTTATTTTAAAAGACTAAGTAAAAATGTAATCAAAAGAGCTGAGGTTAAACTATAAGGAATTTTACTAATTTTAATTTAAACAATTTCTATTGATTTTACATCCCCCACTGACCAACAGAGGAGTTTGACTGAAATTATATTTGTGGAAATAGGTATGTTAGGCACAGTACTGCGCGCTAATAACAGTTTACATGAAACTGTTGGGTTGTGTGATTTTATTTCAAAATGGAGAGGTAAACAATGCTCAGTAATGTATATTAAAAGTTTTGGATACAACTTTTCAGTTAAATTTCTTTTTCCTGTTTGGACGCCATTTTGAGGACTTTTGACCATTCAAAAGATAGAACAGCGGTGTAAACCCATGAATAGTCTGTTTATCAGTAAATCTGGATTCTCACAAGATTTTACAAACTCTGAGAAATCCATCTGCTCCCAAACCACTGCTGGGAAACCAATGCTGTGGCAGCACAGGAAGTTACAGCAGCCGTTTTACTGTTACTAACGTAAACAAAATGGTCTTGTCTGAGTGGAAAAAAACATGTGGTTATTAACAAGGTATTCATTTCATACCTTCAGATATTCATTTAAAGTCTCTATGGAACCCCTTCTAGGTGGTTCTGTGGAACAGACCATTGAGCAAATCAGGTGATTTTGTTGCATTTGTTGTATTCATTTAGTTCATTGGTTTTGTTATTACTGTACTGCTGCATGTACATTATATTTTAGTAATTCTCCTATTTTTAGTTTTATGAATGGATTAAAATGATAAGCTACGGTTATTATTAGTTATTGTAGGTAAAGTTGTGTTGTGTTTCTGACCTGTTGGCTATTTATCATATTTTCAAAGCAAATCAAGTCATTAATACAATTATGTATTTTTCACAAGCTTGCTCCAGAGACTCTAAACCAGGGGTCTCAAACTCAAATTATTTGGGGGCCGCAGGAGGCAGAGTCTGTGTGAGGCTGGGCCGGATCACGTATTCCACAAAAAAAGATTTGTTAAATCCTCTCAAACGTCATTACTAGCAGTTCTTTAACTTCAGTGGGTTCTTCTGAACCTGAGCTATCCTGAACTTAGATGAAACATTGAAGAACATGAATGAGCTGGCTGAATGGTCCCATGGGATGTCTACTCCCCTCGGTGATATTGTCAAGATAACATCGGCGTTAATTTGCAGATTTGTTATGATAAAAAATCCACATGGATAAAAATGATGGGAAAACAAAATACAATCCGCATGAGGCCAAATCCAATGCTGGTAACATTGAATTTGTCCAGCTCAAGGTCAAACATGCTCATTTCAAACACAGTAAGAAGCAGTAATTTTATGACTGCTATGTGATGTTACACGGGCTCTTCCATTGTTGTGAAATGTTTCTCTGCCTGCATCAAGCCCAGCTGATGGCCCGCCCCCATGAGCCATATACTCCACTGTGATGGTAGGTTGGTTCTGTTCCAGCTTGCACAAAAAGGAACCTTCCTCACACATTGTGGTAACGGGCCATTCATATAAAACTCGCAGGACGCACTAACATTAAACTTTCATATCCTGTGGGCCACAAAATATTGTCTTGCGGGCCGCAGTTGGCCCCCGGGCCACGAGTTTGAGACCCCTGCTCTAAAGTAATGTTGATATGAAACTCCTTTTCTCTGAAACACTAATGGTTTATATACTCACTTGGTTTAGGAAGCACTCAATAGCATTCAAAAACATGTCAAGTAACACTGCTTTCATAAAAAAACATAAAAAAAGACAAGCTCTGAACTCTAGCTACAGTCCAGCTGCAGTGAATGTCTGGTCTGAGTGCCCACAGCCGCCGTGGAACTCTCTGAACAATAGAAGTGTACAGTGTATGTGCTATTGAGTGGATAGAGAAAGAGAAGAAAAAGGATCCTTGAATCCATCCTTCAGACGAGGCGACAGCGAGAGGAGGACAGAAGGCGGAGGACGATAGGCCCAGATAATGAAGGGGAGCGCCGGATGAATGGAGTGGCAGATTAGAGAGGAGGAGAGTAAATTGAAAGTATTGAGTGACTGGGAGAGGAGTAGAGGGTCGAAGAAAGAAGCTGCGCAGAGTCGGGCAAGTTGGCAGTCAAAAGAGGAATGAGACGGTGAACGGTGAGAGGAAATGGGGCTCAGAGCTCGGACTGAGGAGAATGTCTGGCAGAAGAGGTGTTTGAAAAGAGACAGACAGGTAAAGGTGAAGAGAATAGAGGTGCAGGGGAAGAGCACTTGAAAACAGCAACCGAAGGTTGGATGAGGGAGGATAAAGATCGAGAAAAGAGACACAGAAGGGAAGAACATTCTTATTTTGAGAATAAATACAGATGGGACAGGAATGATTCTGAATTGTAATGACTCATCCTTTGATTGTACAGTACAGTGAAAAAAACTTAAACGCCCAAAAGAGATTTTTAAAACTGAAAAGGAATCATTCTAGATGGTGAAAATCAACTCACAAAGACGTGGCAGCCATATTGCGCCTACAGCCCCTCCGACCACCCCCAAACATTTTCACATTCATACACTGGAGGCGTGGTGGGTGAAGTCTCAAGGACACAACAACTATGACCTTCCGGTTATAGGACGACTGCTCCACCTCCTGAGCCACTATATACACTCCGACAGATGGATCCTGTGCAGCTAACCATCTCCTAATTAAAGTTAGAAGAATTCTCTTTCTGCTATTAACAATTATACATGTCTCTGCAGTCTGATTATTGTTTTTCTCAAGTTGAAATGTAAAATGAACCACTGAAGATACACATTCACCACAGTAAAGCTATGAATAGAAGACACACCCCTGTTGCATGACAGCAGTAAACACAACATCAGGCAAAGTATGAAGTATGACTGTGTTTAAAAGTAAAAGTTAGCAAACCAGTGTGTTGGATAAATACGCTAGGTAGTAATGTCATATCCAGAGATAAAGTCAGTAAAGTGAATGCTCCCCTAAAAACACAGACTTTGTGGGGTAGTTTGTGAATGACAAAGGTCATACTAATACTAATACTTATGTGTATAGGGCTAAAGTTGGTAGGTGTGTGCATATATTTAAGTATATAAGTCTTGCTTTCTACATAAATCATGCAACACATGTCCTGAGACTATATCCCCCATTTTGATTGGCTGTACATAATGTTAGAAAGCTTTGTTGTCCAGAAGTAATGACGTAGGAAAGACATTGTAGGGCTTACAATCAACCAACACTGAAATGTAGAGTGGAGTGAACAGTTTCATTGGCAAAGTTTGTATATTTCCTTCTTTTGTACGGGGTAAAAGTTCTGTTAAAACAAAGCAGGGTGCATCCCTTAGAATCATTCACACTCACGATCATTAATTACAGGGAAAATTCTGATTCATCAATTCACTTTGGAACGGAGAGATCCCAACGCAAACAAAAGTGAGAAAAAACAGACACCCAGGGATCATAGTCAGAAGTCTCTCAAATTGCAGTACAGACATACAGACAAAGAGACAAAAAGAGACCCTTGTCACAAATGTTTGACAAAAGTCACAATGTTGTTGTAGCCAGAAAACTATTCGACCAGTGAGTTGACATTCAAGATAAAAGTGGTCTTCATTTATCTGAGTGACTTTTAGGAACAATTGAGTGCACTAATCTTGATTACTGCTTTCTCTTAGTAAAAAGCCAATGGGGAAAACCGAGACCAGCCAACAGAATAGATATTGAAAGGTCAGACAGTGATTGCTGATGTCAAAGTACAAACAAACATTACAAATCAACATCATTATCTTATTTTATTCCTGATATAAAAATGTAAGTCTTATCCTGAGGAACATTGTTTTTTCAAAACACTGCATTATTTTGTCCCTTTGAGTTTCGCTTCATATATATTAAAAAACATTTTGTGCCATCACATAACAATGCTTAATGTGACACAAAAAGACACGCTTTGTTCGTATGAAATATTGGCAGAAAAGCCGGTTTTGTCTTGGCAATATAGTTTCTGTCAAAAAGTCAGAGCAGTAGAGCCAATGAATCAAAGCGAAGTGACAAATGAAGGTAAAATGAAGAGAGGGCAAAGCATGAAACAGTGGAAAAGTAATAACTTCAGTGAAATGGGGTCAGCGCGAGACGGGTGGGTGGGTGCAGGGCGCAGATCTACGGACACAGGCAGAGACACAGCAGACACGCCACGCAGCCAGCCGCCGGACGAATCGACAGCGATGAATAAGCAGCCAGGCAGGGCACAGTCAGGTGAGAAGGAGGAAGAGAAGGAGAAGAGAGGAAGAATGATGGCGGTGTGTGGCAGAGGCTGGTGGCAGCGAGTGGTAAGGAGGGGGCAGGGGAGGGGCCGAGGAGCCCACGGCGATGAGAACATTATGGCTGGATAATGAAGAGGTTCCACACTGTCAGCCAACACCATTCACCCTGCATGGCTCTGACCCCAAAGTGTCAACAAGCTAAACGAGCGAGCAGCAGCGCATTACGGCGTGTACACACCACGCACACACAAACTCACGCCTGGGCGAGCAGACAGACAGACGGCACATAATGCCCATACACGCAAAGGCACAGACGGGAAGGAGTTCAGTTATACAGGCCGGCATTTTGTCATGTGTAGTTTGCAAAAAAAAAACAAAACATGATGTATAGAACAATTCATTCTTTTAATCAATACAATAACCTTAGGTGTAAAAAACAAAACTATCAGCCTAAACAGTGTACAGGAGCAGTACTCAACCATTGTGTCAAAAAATGAAGCAGTCACCATTAAGAACAGAAAAAGTCACTCAAAGATATAAGAGAGTTAAACAAAGTGTATAGTAGTTTATACACTGAACAAAAATGTAAATGCAACACTTTTGTTTTTGACTTTTTATTGTGGCCAGCCTAAGGCACACCTGTGCAATAATCAAGCTCTTAATCAGCATCTTGACATGCCACACTTGTGAAGTGTATGGATTATCCCGGCAAAGGAGAAGTGCTCACTAACACAGATTTGGACAGATTTGTGAACAATATTTGAAAATAATAAGCCTTTTGTGTACATGGAAAAAGTCTTAGATCTTTGAGTTCAGCTCATGAAAAATGATGGCAAAAACGAGGGTGACCTAATGCAAATTGATTGTATGTCCCGCATTTTCATTGTTTTTGTGATATCATTCAAATTCTCTGAAAAATGGCCATACAATCACAAATTCTGCCAGGGTATGTAGTAAACTTATGAGCACAACTGTAGCTCTAGCTCAAAAGCATGAACTAATCACTGGTGTTTCAATGACATACAAAGCAAAAGTGATGCAAAGTTCTCAACACTTTCTTGTCCTTAAAAAAGACTTGAATAAGATACGTAAGGAGATGATAAAATATGATTTCAACTTTTAAAACAGAAAATAGAAAGTTGTGACTGCTCTAGGTTGTTGTTGTTAGAGCTGCAACGACCTGTTACCTGCAGAAACAAATGTGCAAGTACAAGTGCAATATTCTTTGTAAAAAGTAAAAGCAATAAATGCAGGTGAAAGCCAAAGACAAATTTTTTTTAATAAAAAAATACTTTAAGATATGGGGCCGTTGACCAGGTACGTACTAGCTCACAATGTGGTAAGTACTGGGCCATGTTTACAACAAGATTTATACATTTGAGAAGTTGAAATAATTTGCAAAATCCTCTTCATTTAAACTATAAAGAACTTAGAGTAACACTCAAAAAGGGAATGTAAAATTCTAATGAGGAGATTTTTTTAATGACTTTAAATAGGACAACCACGTAAATCAACACAAGTTATGTGTAACAATTGAAAAAGTAAAAACCTTTAACAATAAGCACTGCAGCACATACACATAACTCTCATTTGATTATGGTATTAGTAAATGCGAATAGAAATAAACATCTTAAATCTGTCTCTGTACTAATGTTCTTTTGCATGCAATGTTTACTTCCAGCTGATTTGTGCAAATAAAAGCTCATTTCATATTGATAAGAATTGCACTTGTTCCTCCGTGTCCTCTATGTTTCTGTGTGCACACTGTTGTCACACAAAGCTGGTATCAATGATAAGATACTGACTCACCTCCACACATTTACATGACAGCTGACTGAGAGTGTTGTCAGGGCGGCTGTTTGCAAAGTAAATATCATCGTCTTTATTGGTATTCACAACAGCAGAATTCAATAAATTGAGTCAACACGGGTAGTTTCATAGAGCTAATCTTTACTCACACATCACTACACAACAGACAAAATGGAGTCAAGACCGAGTGGAACCTGCATTCGATCGTCTATTGAGCATCTCTGCAGCTCCTCTATCGAGGCTTTGTCTGTCTCTTGTCTGTCCCTGTCTCGCTCTAGCTTGGTCTCGGTGTATCTGTACCCTCCCAACCCATGGCTTTATCACACATTTGCACACAGGCACTGCTTCCCGCTCTTTTATTCCTCTTCTATGGTGCGCTGTCTCTCTCACTTTCACATTTTTTTTTTTTTTTTTCCTTCGAGCCACTGTGCAAAGCTGTACTGGGCAGCAAAAAATATATATATCTTTCTGCCGCTCTCCTTGTGTTTCAATTCAACTCATCTCTATTAACATGACAGGACGGGGAACCTGTGTTGTCAAAAGCACACTCCACTGATGTCGGAGACTGGTGCTGAAAGAATGCGACGTACCAGAAGGGTAAAAAGGATTGTGTAAATTTTGATGTCACCAAAAACTACATTAATGAATCCGAAAACAGACAGAACAAGGCCTTTTAAATGTCTTTGTTGTTACTCCCTTTAAAAAACATTCTTGATTTTCTTATCTGTTCCTGCTGTGACTGGCTCTTTAGAAACAATGCGATTTAACATTTTTTGCTACCATTTAAAAAACACCATATTATATATAAATATTTGTTATATATTATATATTCAATATATCTCTGCTCTGACTTTAGTCCTGGTTAAAGTCCCACTTTACTTTTCCAATCTTTTCAGACTGTGACCACAAAATTACACTGTCCCCTGTTTGAAACATGCAAATGATGCGCACAGGGCAAAAGGTCTGTATAAACATAGGCATAGCAGCAACACAAAGAACACAACCTAATAACCATATTATCATTTTAGTCATATGAGAGTGGTTAAAGGATAATGTTAAAATTGAACTCACAAGTAAACACAGTGCGCAAGAGCAGGACAAAAACAGAAAAATTTTATAAAATATGTATAACATGTATATATTACCTACACCTGAAGCTGTTGTAAGCTGGCAGCAAAAAAAACTAGATGCTGCATGTGTCACTGTGGCGCTGTAAAGTGATCCATTACTGTCACTCATCTGTTGTAATCACCTCAGGAGCAAAACATATAAATAAATACAAGAAATAAAAATATTTTTTTCATGGAAATCATGACCCCCACTTCAGGAACCCTTGGTTTAAACTAATAAGTCAATGATAAATCAAATTCACATGGGACTAAAACTTGACCCCTGTTTAAACTACTATATATATGTAGTAGACCATGACTACACTGCTCTGTTACAACTCTTATGAGTAATATCTGTAAAGACGCCATCAGATACCTTCAAAAAGTATGCATGGGCCATGACTCTCCTGGACATGAGATATTTAATATCAGTGAGACTTTCTGGTTAAATAATGAAAAAAAAATTGTTAGAAATAAAGTTTCACATTGATTGATTGATTTTGGCTTGATTGCATGCACATAAGTTGACACAAACAGGTTTGAATGGCTACTAAATGTGACCATCCTCACCTGTGATCTGTTTAATCAGTGTGTGTATAAAAAGGTCAGTGAGTTTCTGGGCTCATGACAGACTCTTGCATCTTTTATTCAGTGCTGCACTGCGTTTCTGTATTCTGAGTCTTGGGAAAAGCAAAAGAATTGTCAAAGGATTTGCGGGAAAAGGTAATTGAACTGTATAAAACAGGAAAAACTATAATATAAATATAAAAAGATGTCCAAGGAATAGAGAATGCCAATCAGCAGTGTTCAAACTCTAATTAAGAAGTGGAAAATGTCAGGAAAATTTGGGATGCAAAAAAAACCCCACAAATAACTTTAGCTGAAATACTGAAAAATAGTGGTGTGGCTGTTTCAAGATACACAGCCCAAATTCTTCAAGGAGGCACTTGAAGAATTTGGGCTGCATGGTTGAGAAAGCCATTAAAAGACAAATGCCACAAAGCATCCCGCTTACAATATGCCAAACAGCAAAGAGATAAGCCTCAAAAAGTCTGGAAAAAAGGTTCCAGGCCACAGTACGTGAGGCCAGAGTACGTGAGGTTGCGTAACTGTGTGTCTGAGGTAGTGGTCTACAGCACTGGAGCCCCTCAGTGAACAATACTCTCACCGTTCCTTCACACTCTACACATTTTGGACTTCACTTACACCAGCAGCTGTTACCTCCAAAAGTTCTATGAAGACGCCATTGTTGACTGTGTGTCTGACGGAAACAACCTGGAATACAGGTTGGTCATCATGGACTTTTTCGACTGCTGTGGGCTCAACCACCTGCAAGACCAAGGAGATGGTGATCGACTTCAGGAGAAGGACATCCCCCCACAGCCCGGTGAACAGCCAGGGCATTGAAACAATGGACAGTTTCAAGTGCCTGGTTGTTCACCTGAACAATAAACTGAATGGGTCCCACAACACCAGCGCCCTGTACAAGAAGGGCCAGAGTTGCCTCCAACCTCTGCTCTGAGGAAACTGTGGTCCTTTGAAGTGTGCAGGCCTTTGTTAAGGAGTTTTTATGACTCTGTGGTAGCTTCCTCTCTCCAGTATGCTGTGGTCTACTCGGGGGCGGGCAGCACAGATGGGGACAGGAAGAGACTGAATAAGCTGGTCAGGAGGGCCAGCTCTGTCCTGGGCTGGCCGCTGGACCCGATCGAGGAGGTGGGTAAGAATAGAGTGTTGGCCAAGCTGACATCCATCAGAAACAACAGCTCTCACCCCCTGCATCAGACTTTGGAGGCTCTGAGCAGCTCCATCAGCAGCAGACTGAGACACCCTCAGAGCAGGATGGAGCGCTACCGCAGGTCCTTCCCTCCTACTGCCATAAGACTTTATTATTCACAAATTTAGCAATAAGCTAAGATACAGTGCAATGTCCTTTTTTTAATACAATCCATTTAAACCAGAACTCTGCAAAAAGGCAAGAATTATTTATTAAAGTTCCTAGAGTCACTCAGAGCAAGGAGAGGCTGTCCTCTGAGAAAGGATGACATCATCATTTTATTAACCATAAAAGTGAAATTAATGATGATGTCATGTACTGTAGTTATGCTGTGGTTTTAAAACATACAAAAAAAAAAACTTTCAAGGCAGATGTGATCATTTGTGATCAGCCAAATATAAATGTTAAACATACCTAAGACATATATTATAATGCCACAAAAATCACTGATTTTGTATCAAAGTGCTGTAATTTGGTCTAATGCTGCACCTTAGGGAAGGATGCAGTCATTTATGATGATGGTTTTGATGATGCTGTGAGGTGCAGATACCAGCTGTAAATTAATATTTACAATGAGAGTGCCTGGTTCATAAAATATCAAGCATGTGTTATTTTATCCTAACTGGCCACATTGTACTGTAAGTATATCGGCCAGCAGTTACTACAGCCATTACATTTTTATGAAGCTATCACATTACTGATAAACATTACATTCATGTTGTTACTGCTGATTTTGTTTATTGTGTTATTCTATTGTCCAGGTGGGGACAGTGGAATTCCCAAACTATTGCTTTAAGACATAATTTCTAAGTGTTTCTAGGGCATCCTTGTGGTCATATTCTGAATTAAACTCTAAAGACGAGTAAGATTGGTATGTGTCTTTCTTTTCAGAAAGTTCTTGAAATTAGAAGCTTTAAATAAAGCAGACCAACAACACCATAAAACAAAAGTAAATGAAACACTATCACATTAGCACTGTGACAATTACCTGACCTGGAAACATTCTGAAGGGGTGAAGTATTCCTTATATATATATTTGTTTTTTAAGGTATTCACTTTGATCTACGATCTCTGTTATGGCTCAAATGTATATGGGGCAGGGAATGACACAATGGCCTTATAAAGACATGATCTTGATCAAATACACTGTATTTGTAAAAGGGACGAAAGTGGTGTTAAACAAGATATATCTTAATAATTTTATTGATTAAGGTCATGTCCCCACACATATATTATATATATATTTGTACAGAATATTTGACAAAACATAACTAAGTGCAGTCTGACAGACACTGATGAGTAAGTGATGTGATCACTCTTGTTTATAGTGCTGTTACATTTCCATTTGAAAACAAACCGGCCCAACTACATAACTAACTGGACTTTTATGCATTAAACAGGTTCTTGTAGAAAGCTTCGCGGGACATTTTTCAAACGAAATATGATAAACTGAAGGCAGACAAAGGTTTTTTATACTTTATATAACACAACTTGGTGTAGCTCTGTCGCGGTGAACTCCCTTTCCTGATACTTTCTATTTTGAGACGCATTTGGCAAATTGAAACAAAGACAAGTGGCTAAATTGACAAAAACAACAGAAGCTGTTGCTATCATCAATCAATCAGGGTTCACATCCAGAACAACACGACACACGTAACTGATGACAGTGTGTCTGTGAGGCGTGGGAAAAATAAAAAAAATTACCTTTTGTTTGAATACAAACCACACTGATTCAAACAAATACTTTAGTCCGGACCTTGGTTCAAATTTCAGATGTGAAAACACTCTAATAGACATACAGTGGCAAATACTGTATATAACAATGTACATTTTTGGACATTTTTAGGGCAAAATGAAATCTTAAATGCACAAATGCATGTAATTCTTTAAATACAGTTGTAACCGTGTAATCTCCCAGGCTCATGTCCACAGTTACTGTTTTTATCTCACTCACTGTCATCTCTTCTCTTGGGTGAATCTATTTGCTCCTGTGTGTAGTGTGCCACTCTTTTATCCACCTCCTCCTCCTTCATCCTTTCTTTCTTCTCTGACTCCCACTCTGTCCCTCTTGTATTCTCCCTGTCTCCCTCACTCCCACTGCCTTCACTTCTTATTGTCATCTTTTACATGGTCCCTCTCCCTTGTGCCTGCTCTCTCTCTCAACTGAGGTTATTCAATATTTGTTTAATCTATTTTCCTTTTTTATATTACAGTTTTTCTATATCTCTTTCTGTTTGTGTGCATCTCCCACTCAATTTTTTTAAGTATTAAGAACTTTCATTAAACAGCATTGAGCGTGCAGCCTCTCCCTCGTGTCTTGGTAATAGCCGGAGTGTGTATATTTGTGTGTGTTGTGGCGGGATGAGGAGAAAAGCCTCTGATGGCTCTAGTCACTCTCCCCTGAGCCGGCCGGATTAACTGGGACATACAAACACACACATACATACAGTATGTAAACAGATTCAGCCAAAATATCTGCTGCAGATGTCCTTGCATACATTCACATATTCACACATACAGGCCAAGAATATCTCTGAATTTCAAACCCTCAAACTGCTGTGTAAATAAAGAGTGCACACCAATATAGTGACATAGATCATATGGAGGTTGGGAATCTTCTTACCACGCTAATGCAAGCTGTAAATGTCAATGTTTATTATTTGTGCCATTAGACTAGTCTTCTAATGCCCTACGGTAACTTAAGTCTCCCCAATTAACCTGTTAATTTTGGCTCTGGGCTCTTTTAATAATACATCAGTAAATATCATTTTATATTTCAGATTTTCTGAGGTTGAAGCAGTTTTAAATGTATATCTTGTCTCAGAACCAACTTTAGTCTCTGCTTGGAAAGTACTACCACTGATATCAAAATTAAATATTCATTAGTGCTGTTGTTGTCTTCACTGAACTCATCAGTATAAAACCATCACATATTAATAAATATTATTATTTTTTTTACCTTTATGGCAAGAGAAGACTGCTATAGCTCACAACTCCATCTAGTGTAGTGTTGTACTCAAGACCACAGTGACTGAGACCAAGTCATGTCCGAGACCAGAGCTTATCCAGACAAGACCAAAACCAGTGTATAATACACTGAAATAGATCCCAGGAAAACAGCTGTTAAATCCAATCAGGCCGAGTCCAGTTTTGACCAAGTCCAATCTCATGGAGGGTTAGTGTTTGTTAAAGGAGGCAGAGCTAAAGAGATATTTTTTATTGACTATAAAGTCATCCAATCACAAAAATGATGTGGACTAATAATCCATTAGAGAAGACATGTCCTGCCTTAAAATGTCCAGTCTTGAGTAAATGTATCACTAGTCTAATGATATCACACGGTCACACTTGCAGCACCATTTTTACTTATTACGAGTAGTTCCTGTCTTATGTTTAACCTCATCCTAAAGGCGAAGTGTTGCATGGCCATTGTGAAGTGGTTTTATTTTCATCCCACAGCTGCATGTGCAGGAAAAAAAGGTGTCACAGAAGTGAGACGGATCGAGACGGCTCAAGCAAAACGTCAACCAAAGGTCAACATTAGGTTAAATCAATGACATATAAGGTGCACACATAGCAGTATACGCACAAAAATACAAATTTAAATCTCCCACATGTGCTTCCAAAAAGGTGATCTCCATTAAACATTTGGATAGAAGGAACTTCTAAGTATAAGAAATACTACCCACAAAACTGATAAGACGCAGTGACTTAGGTAGAACAAATGTCCTATAACCAGAAAGTTGGCAGTTCAATTCCTGCTCTTCCCAGTTTATGCTGTTGTTGTGTCCTTGGGCAAGACACTTAACCCACCTTGCCTCCAGTGGCCATGGCACTGTTGTATGAATGTGTGTGATTGTAGAGGTGAGTTTGGTGGTGATTGAAGAGGGCTGTGAGCACTGTGTGTATGGCACAAAGACCCTGTGTGTCTCAGGTGTGAATATGTGTGAATGGAAGCGTCATATAAAGTACTTTGGGTGCCTGAGAAGGGTACAAAAAAGTGCTAAAAAATGCACACCATTTACCATACCTCCCTATTAATTGTTTTTCATTATATTTGAGTAGAGGTATTTTATATGATAATAGGAGTTCCTCACATTCACAAAACAAACTAAAAATAAAGCCACAGATCCTACCATGGAGATACACAGAGAAACACACATTGGTCATAGTTTGATTCCAGGAAGTGGTTCTCTGGCTGTTTTTAGTCCCGGACATTAAATATTTAAAGGGACCAATCACAGGTCCTAATTGAATCTGATGCCCCTCCCTCCGGGATCCGACGGGCTCTGATCACAGCCAATTAGAGGCAGATGAGCCTGACAGTAATGGGCGCTATCTGTGAGTCCCTCGAGAGACAGGGAGGGATGGAGATGTGTGTGTGTGATAAGGTACAGAATGGCGTGTGACTCACCTATACAACTGCACACACACGGATGTATACAGTACACACACAGCTGTCCCGTCTTTAGCAATAATCCTATTCGTTTAGTTTGTTTGTTTGAGTGTGTTTGGCGAGAGAGGGAGAGGGAAGGGGGACATGCAAATCTACGTTAACCTAATTATTCTGTTGGTCCCCTGTGTTTTCTCATTAGAACTCGATGCCAGCGGGGACCAGAGGGAGACAGACAGATTCAGTGAGAGAGATAGAGATTTAATAAGGCGCATTGAGCCACAAATGAATAGAAAGCAAAGAAGGGGAATAGAGAGACGCACAGTGTTACAGAGCGACAGAAGACAGCTTGTTGAAAAGTGTATGAGCCATAAACTCCCAGAGTGACTCATGATCAGGATTTTCTCCAACTCACTACACATGTGTTAGAGTTTTCCATATTCATATTGGTATAGATGTGCAAGTACAGTCATATCATAATGATGACTTTCTTTTTCCTTAAAAGTCACGAATGACTTATGATGTAATAGCGTCCAACAATATGCCACCATAAGTCTCGTCTTGACTAGTGCCTTCATAAGGACAAAGGCTGCTACATGTTACTATCAATATACAGACTGCTGCTATTGTTACAGCCATGGCCTAATTAACCTATCAGTGAACACTGGGCCAAGATGGAGCCGCAGGGCACAATACAACTGGAGTGGCTTCATTCAGTCAATCCAAAATAAAGCAGTAATCCTCAGATTGTGTCAATTTATTATTGACAAAAATGATATCACAAATAACACATTTGCTTAAAAATGGTTTTACAATGGATCTCTGTGACCCTAAAAAACAAACCATCCTAATGTTTCTAGACTGTAAATGATTATTGTGTAAGGTCTTAGTCACTTGTAGTCAGCTTCTTTTAGTCTAGACCAAAGATTTTAGCTAGCTAGCTCTAGTACAGTTAGCTCCTGTTGGCCTAGTGTTCACAAGAGTATTGAGTTTTTCTGTAAGAATTTAAACAGACATGGAGTCAGCTTTGTAATGGAATCAAAATAATGGTAAAAACCTGCCTGCACCAATACTAATGGTAATACCCGGTATTTATCATCCTAATTTATCCACATTTAATCTCAAGTCATTTTGTTTTATTATTTGCTTTTTCAACTTCCAACAGCAATCAAGTCACATGATTTTAGCTGCTACCTTTTAAAACCATTCCTGTTTTTGGTCCATTTGAATGTTTGCGGTTCTTTCACAATTCAGTCGAAATCTACCAGGATTCAAGTTCAGTCTCGGTTAATATGTTAGGTGCACACTGGGGTTTGCATGGCAACCAAGCATCTTTCATGGAACCCCTTAAATGAACCTCGAGTAATGGCGCCACAATACAGCGATATACCTGTGTCCACCAGACGGCAGGCTCCAAAAGCAGAAATGCAAGGAGAAATCATGTGTGTGTGTGGGAGGGGGAAGGGGTTGATAAATACGCTCGTTTATTGCCCTGTTGTAAGGCCAATATTGGTGAATGTGGGAGCAATGGGCACACAACATCCATGTTTATTTACAAATTATGATGGCAACTGCAAACTACATGTAGAGATGAGGTGGTCTAATGCCACTTGGTTGATAAAGTTTTAGGGCTTTCCAGACACTTCCTAATATTGTGTTCATTTTCTTTATTGGCACACCAATAAAAAAACAAAACCTTATTACTGCTAGGGAAATGCAGATATGCTGGAACATAGCGCCACCAATTTGCTGGAGGAAACACTACAATTAGCCTCCTACACTTTCTTCCTATCTTTTCTAAATCATGTCTCATGGTCTTTTGTGTGTGTTTTTTTCCTCATGTTTGTATTCTGAAATAAATCACTTGTCCTGATCATCAAGATCTGCTGTTCATGCCACTCTAGCAATCACAACAGTCAAATTAGAATAGCAAAAATCTACTAAACCCAACTAAAAAAACAGGGGGTGTGGTTACGTACTGTATATAAACAATATGCAACAATAGACATAGTTTTGCATTGTACACTTGAGTGTGAAGAAACACACTACAGTTCTCATTTGCAGATGGTACTTACTTAAAACTTAACTGAGTGTCCAATATTGCACATTACACTTTAGTTACACTCAATGGGTGCTATTTTAACTACTTAGCAGAAGGGGATGGACCAGATAGAATTTTTTTTTTAATGGAGCAACAATCGCTATAACTAAAATAGAGTTGCTTTTAATTAAGACAGTTTGGTTGATAAAGTTAAATGCAACAGTATTTAAAATATAAACTGTTGCATCATTTCTGCTTAGTGTGAATGCACTATTACATTCTCACATTAATGTGGAGCGATATATGGCACACCTACATCCGTATAAAAAAAATTTTTTATGTGAATCTATCTTGCCAGAGTTTACATAACCATACACTTCACTGCTGTCTTCATTGACGGACAGGCCTGGATATACAGTACACAGGTTTTGGGGAAGTTATAGGAAAAAGAATCCCAGGAAATGTTTGAGAGACGGCCAGGCAGAGTAGAAGAGCCGCGTGGGAGAAAAGTTGAATGAGTGATGATTTGGATAAAGAGAGGCTCCTGGAACACCATGGCTTAATACAAAAAATCATCTATAATACATCTGCAATATGCTACAGAGAGGAGGAATCCAGTGGGAAACAGGTCGTACTTAGACTGTTCACTGGTTTTAACACAAGCGCTGGGTAAATAAAGTTGGCTCTGTGTTGCACTTTTGAACTTCAAAGGTTAATTTTATTCCATCTGAGTCTGCTCCCATCCTTGAGTAAGTGTCACTCCTTCTTCTACTGTATCATAACAGTCACATTTAGCATCCTAAGTGAGATAGCAATCTTTGGAGTCCTCGGGCGTCCTTCCTGTCCGTCCTAATTAGTCCTACATTAGGCTAAAAACATCCATTCTTATCAAATCAAAAGCTGATCAGCATCTCACTTCAGGACAGTTAATAGGTTTATCATTGGATATGTATGTTTCACTGGTGACGTGAGATGAAAGAAAATAAACTAACCACCCAAACAATCAGTGCACATCAGCTTTACGGAGTACGTGAGCAATAAATAAATGCATAATGGAAGCACTGATTCACTAAACGGCGGGAGGGAACGCTGATGAAAAAGTGCAAAAGCCGTGCCTAGAGCTGTGATGTTGGACAACAATAGGACACAGCGTTTCACCTTCAGCCCTCTGCCTTATCTCCTCACACATTTATCTGTCAAGAGGTAGTTTAATTGTAGAAGAATGTTGCAGACGATGAACTTTCTACATAGTAATAGCTTGATAAACATTTTACGATATATTTATGAAGTAATCTCTGTATGATGGCTTTTGCAAGATCTGCTGAACACTTCTACAAGTCTGACAGGTTCAGAACAGAATTGGTCACTTAGAAAGCTGTAAGTGAGCCAGCCATTTGGCATGATTATCAAAGATAGGGCAAAATCTCTATATCACAAAGAATGCTTTTACCAGAACAATGCTGTAAGCTGCCAAAAGGCCGATAAGAAGCATATATAGAGTCAAGAGCAAAGAGATTTTTGATACCCATCATTTAAAAGTGTACTGTGATATTGCAAATTAAAATCGCTCACCTCTTACCACTTCTTTCTAGAGCATGTGACCCCCTATGGTAGTCCTGTAGGGTCATACAATTTCTGATCAAATCCAGTGACAATAGGTGGAAAAATGAGTTCACTTTAAAATTTTAGAGACCAAATCTGGTCTCAGCCTTAATGGAAGAAAATAATAAATATTATGTTATACACACAATAGTGCAAATGCAGAGTAAGAAAAGATTCTATATAATGCTTCTTATACATTTTTGGTTTTATTTTCCAATACAAAACATGGCATGTAATGTTAAGTACCCTCACCATGACAACCCTGGCTGCATTAAAACTTATGATTAGTGCACGATGATGACTGAAGAGCGTGGGCCAATGAGACACCTTAATGAATCAGAGCCCTCGTTAATGTCATTATCTACCTTTGTGTTTGTGCTGCTAATGACACTTCGCTGAAAGAGAGCCTGTTAAAAATCGAATCCAGCTGCTTTGTTTGTGGAGTAGTCACTGCCAAAGAAGGGGGGATGTAGACCTGGTAATCCAGCAGGTTTACTCAGTAACTCACTGGAGAATGGCATTGTTCTGATAAAGAACATGCCAACATGGAGAGTACATTTGCACAGAGGCAAAAATGCATTCAGCTACAAGCAAAAAAGTATTTTAGCAATGTGTGTAAATAAAGTGCTCTAAATTCATAATTAAATAAAAGTACTGGGTTATAGTTTTGCTGGGCCAGATTCAAGGATCTCTCCAGGTGAAAGGAACAACACTTGCATAAACAAAAGGGTTTTTGCAAATGGCAATAGACTAACCCCGTGTGTGCTGTCAGTGATGGGGTAGTGGACATTATCAAGTAACCTAATAGTTAGCTGATCTATTTATATAAGCATTAAGACTACAGCAGCTGAGGGCTACAAGCAACACATCAGTGTTGCTTATGACTATGTTACGCTGGATGTAAAAGACAGCCAAATAACACCACTTGGAGGACACAAATCGTCATTGTGTATGAACAATTTTGTATTTACCTCGAGCTGCTATGTGGCGGTAACCCTAACCTTTTCTTTGATCTATACCTGTGCCTATATAAGGGTGTGGCTTAATTGACAACAGGTACTGCTAAGTGAAGGATATTGTTTCTTGACCGTGTCAGGTTTCAACTCGCATTGGACAAAATTGCTGCAAGATTCATTGTTAGAATAAGTTGTACTTGTGTGAGCTAGGTAGGTTTAAATTTTATAGTATGATGGTTTTACAAATAACACTTGTTGCGGTGTTAGTGACTTTATGTGCACTTAAAATAAAAAAGCACCTTTACTTGAGGGGCCTAGTGAACTTTGCCAAGCACAGTTCAATTGTTCTACAAAAGGAAATGTGTAAATTGTCAAACTAATAAATGTAAAGGAGCAAGACAAATAAATTATATACACAAAAGGAAGTAATTTGGTTATAGTCTCAGCTCTGAGGCTAACTGCTAGCTGCTGTAGTTTGTCGTTGGAGAGCTTCTCACCACTATATCCCAGACTCCTAACTCACATATAACTCTTGAATGCACACTCTTGCAGAGATATGAGTAGTTGCTTACTGTTTGCTCCCACAGACAAAAGCGCTTCTGTAATCCGGCCCTTGAGAGCTTGAGATAGTGGACCATTCTTTAGCGCTGCATTGTTTTGAGTGATAGCAGACTGTGAGATTCTTCTACAAGTGCCAACCAAAACAACTAGAGTATGGGCTTTTATGGTCAACCATGTCATAATTTTCTGGGAGTTGCTGATTTCAAAACAAGTCATGCTGTATACCCCAAAAAAGAAAATGTAGGTCTGTAAAGGAGATTCCAAGCAACATCAATACAAGTAAAGGATCTGAGATTATAGAGCAGACTTGATTTAAATTGTGCCTTTGCTCTTAATAAAGCACACTCATG
Organism: Neodontobutis hainanensis; assembly: GCA_024349245.1. Taxonomy (NCBI): domain Eukaryota; kingdom Metazoa; phylum Chordata; class Actinopteri; order Gobiiformes; family Odontobutidae; genus Neodontobutis; species Neodontobutis hainanensis. The sequence continues at coordinate 2,300,825 of JALDNG010000027.1, forward strand.
CTTTAAAAGATAAACCCAAATATGTCAAGGAGGTTTTTTAAACAGTGAATAAGATGTAGGTCCTTCTTCTGATAAAATGTAATACTTAAGACACCTGTGAACTAATATACATTTCTAATATAGCTCAGCATGGAGTGTATATGCTTTTCGTGTCGTAGTTACCTGGAACAGCAAAGTATGTGCATTGGGATGTGTAGGCTGACACTGTGGAAATGTAATTGCTTTCCTCCAGCTGTGTCATACCAATATAGACTGTGAATAAAGAAATAACAAGAAAGGAGTCTTGAGAAAAGGCAAAATGTATATTTTTTAAGTTGCAAACATCTGAGATTGCATGTTGCACCTCCAGGTGGGTTAGGGAGGGTGGATAGTAGACACTCAATATGTTTGTATCATAATAGATGGATTGTGCAAACAAATAATGCTTCTTAATATATATTTGTAGAAATAAACTGTATATGTTGTGTGTATTATAATATTAATGCAAATTGGTCAAAGGCAAGTGGATGAAAACATTCATGTCCTATCTAAGAGCCTGGAAAAAGAAGAAGCCAGAGACGCAGTGTGTGTGCCTGTGTGCATGAGTGTGTGTGTCTGTGTGTCTAAACGTCCCATGTAGCATATATGTAGTATGATTAATGTCCCTTTAAATGTGATGATATGACTCCTGGCAGTCGCTCATACATGAATCACCTTTGAACAGTTATTGGTGAACAGCTAGAAAAAAAGCCATGCACCTGACCTTTGCCCTCTCTATGACTTAATGATACTTACTCACTAACACATGCACTGGCAGTGGCACATATACGTAAACGCAAACATCAACTTACAAATTCCTGCTAGGTGTCACTCGGCAGATAATGGCAAGGTGACAGGTCACCAGCTTTAAGGGTGGCTTGGAGAGTTAAGAGGTTCAGTGGGGGGACAGCACTTTGGCTGATTGGTTATAGTCCCAGGGGATGTGGGAGGCGCTGAGACATGACATCATAGTGCCCTGGAAGAGGAATGAACAAGGAAGGGAGAAGAGGTTGAAGATCAGAAGGTCATCAGAAGGAGCAATTGACTGTGACACCAACGCCATCCTCTTGAGGTCAACTACCTATTGTGATCCAGCGGCCCTTTACAATATCAGCTGCCATTAGCTTTCTCTGGTTTAGGTCATCTTTAGGTGAGTCGGAAACGTAACCATAATAAAAGTTTTGCATTGCCACTTTGTGCAAAACTGACATTCTTCAGCTCATATTAAAAGAACCATATGAACAGGATGTCACGGTATTCATACCTTCACGCATTAAAATCACAATATACCTGGTACTAGTAATTGTACCATGTTTAATTGCATCTATTTTAAGTTGCAGAGTTAATAATGAAAACTAAATACAATCTTAATATATAGCTGTGGTTCTAAAATATAGTGACTTCTGGTATTATTTTGGATACATTACAGATTACCATCAATGTCTTTTGCTTTACATTCACTAATGGTAATGGTGCCTGTAATTCGATGTCAGCAAAAAAAAATAATTTCATTTATTCAAATAGCTTGAGTAGTGCATGGTTACTGTTTTATTACTCTCATTATATTGTAAATCATACCCTGTGAAACATCTGAATATGAAGCACACTACCTCTTACATACAGTTGGAATCGTAAAAAAGCAAGTGTTTGTCTCAGTTTTACTACAGTATGTGGAGAGGCTGAAGAAATCTCCAGGTGATTTACGGGGAAATAAAAACATAAAGTGTAAAAGAGGGCAGAATGGGGCTGATATCTTTCGTGATCACTAACAACAGTTTAGAGTCCCACTGCTAATGGCTAAGGACGGTTAAATGAGCAGTACCAGAAAGAGTGAATACAATGAGCTGACAGGAACATGCAGTGGATATGATACACCTTGTGACGGATGCATGTTTGTTTCACTTGACCAACGTCCCTTTGACACGATTATTTCCCTGATATCCCTGAAGTTGTACCATTAGCAAGAGGCTGGAGCTCAATAGAGTCACAGAAAAGGCATTACAAAGCGGTCCTTTCTATAAAAATGTGTCTGATGTTTCTGATATTCTCTTTTATGTAAATTGCTGACATGTTTTTAATTTGGAATTAAAATTAGTTGGCACCATATGTTCAGACTGGCACATAGTGTGAGCCATTTCTATCAACACCTGTTCCCATTACCACTGATTATATTTAATTAGGACACGTCTAATGTTCGAAATGTCAGCATTTCTGCCTTGTAACATTTCTCAGTATCACTGTGAATGCCAGTGGTGTTGTGATTGTAGCAGTATTTTAATCAGAAATAGAGTGAGAATCTTTGGAGACTCTATTACACTTCTATTTAAAACAGACAGATTGTTCCAAAATACAATCAATTCGGAGTGAATTCTTCTGTGATTTTCCTCTTGGATGCATAATGGAATCGCTTAGCTTCATTGTAGTGTATGTCAATAAAGCTTAGAGAGCGAGGAGAGACACAGAGGCCTGACACTTTGCGCTTGAATCACTGATCCATCTTGAAGTAGCTCTCTATAGTCAATACTAGAACACATTTCCTTTAAGACTTGAGTTGGGGCACTATAGATGACTATGACTACTGACAATTTTAGCAGACAAAATGTGGTTTCATTTTCAATTTTCCCACAACAAACTGCCAAACTGAGTGTCAATGTCACACTGTATGTGTTAGGCCATGGAAATAGCATTGCCTGACACAATTTGACTCAGTGTTCACACGCACCAAGTCTATTTCCAAAAATTGTGGTTCAAACGGACATCGCTCTTCTTCTGCAAATGCTTGAAATTGTTGTATTACCAGCTGGGGGAGTATGTAAATATTCTGTGTAAAGCAGTCCAAAAACCCTTTAGCTGACTGAAAAATCTTAATTTCTATCACATTGGAATGTTAAGAGAATATTCATGGCTGAAAACCTGAAAAACACAGAGTTGCTATATGTTTTTTTTGTGTGTTTCAAGGGCTACATTCAAAATGTGTGGCCAGGGGGCTTAGATTTTGTCAAATTCTGACTATTCAGATAACTTGAGATGCACGGTAACAAGGAAAGTTGTGGGTTCAATCCACTGTTGCCAACAGTACTGAATACTACATTCATTATTATAATTATTTTATGTCATTTTGCCTTTTTACTGTAACAGGACCTACCCACTGGCTGAACTGCCTTGTTCCCAGTGTCCACCCCATGTGTGTCCCACCAATGGCTAAGTTCAATTAGACCTGTCCCTGAACCACATCTCACATCTGACCATGCCATCATGTCCTGCACTTACCTCTGCCAAGCTAAAACCTGCTGAGAGCAAAACTATGTGTAATCACATATTATTGTTATTGCTCAGTGCAAATTAAATGTAATTTTTAACCAATTAGACCTTGACCTGAAAATGTATAAGTGGCTTGATAAAATAGTTATTTAGAATTATGAGTTGAACTGTACTTTTAAAATAAAAAAACAAAAAAAAAAACATGATAAACTGTAAATTTTTATCATAGATTTATTGCTACAGATGCTTCATGTTGGTTGTCTGTGGAGCATATCGTCATAAAGGCAGTAGTAATAGCTGTTGTCTCTGATGGATGTCAGCTTGGCCAACTTCCTCCTCTCCCCCACCTCCTCGGTGGGGTCCAGCGACCAGCCCAGGACAGAGCTGGCCCTCCTAACCAGTTTGTTCAGTCTCTTCATGTCCCTGTCTGTGCTGCCCGCCCCCCACTAGACCACAACGTAGTGGATAGCGGAGGCTACCACAGTCATAAAAAGTCCTTAACAAAGGCCTGCACACTATGTTTGGTTTATAACAGCCACAATGAATGTCTCAACAAACATGTCATAGGTTTCCTGCCTACATTAATAAAAGTGCTTTTTATATATATACGTTACAAATATTGCTCAATGTGTGCGACCAAGCAGCTGCAAAGAGAGCTCCCTCCATTCTCCAAGGACGTGTGGCCAACTGGGAGTCCACTGCTTTGTCTGCCACTAATACTTTTACTCCTGTCTTCTGGGCCTCTTGAGTCACTCTTACACTCTTCGTGCCAGTCTCTAGATATTTCAAGCTGTCTTGGCTTTACAGTCTCTTGCTTATAGATATATTTTCCCTTCTATAGTTTCCTTCTGTCTGACCTACACATATATAACCTGCCTCCCTCAACAGCTAGGTTTTCTATTGAAACTCAACCTCAAGGAGGTCCTTTTCATGAAGAGTGTGAGGCCTATTTGAAGTGTTTCAAGTGCATCTGTGGGTGAAGTCTTTATAGTGAAACATTTCAGCTCTGACTGAGCACAGACAGTCACTAGCAAACCTGTTTTTTATTTCTGGGGTTGGCCTGACACCTTGTGGTTACAAAGACAATTACTTAATTACTTACTTATGGAAACCACATTTTTTACACCAACATTAAACTTGATCGGAACTTACAGTATAGATTATTGTAGTTACTTTTAGGTTTATTATTTTGGCATCCTGAAATTCAACACATTAGAAAACTTAAAAAGTTATGTTTTATTCTACTGTTTAATCCAGTTTGCCAGATTTAAGGATTACCATCAATTGATTTTACGAATGACATTAGTTCACATTACCATCAAAACAATTAAACATTACAAACATTTATTTTGAACAGTGAACTGCTTTTAATTTGAAGGCAGACTAATCCTCAGGAAGAAGAGCAAGCCTATTATAGGTTTGACTTACCTTCTCCACGGCAACCAGCTGTACACACAGATATTGCCCAAAAAGACTGAGCTTCCACAGGTATGTTACATTTTACAGTGTTTGTGAGAGCATGCTACATCATACATTTAGCATGAGTGCACTGAATTCTTGTGCTTGCAGATTTTAAATATGGCTTTTGGTGAAGGGAAGAGTGACATGGAGCGTCTGGGTATCTTTAAAGAGATGAGTTACATCTCAATAGGGGACACGTACAGCTCTCCCACCAACCGTGAGCAAGACCTTCTACAATTAATTAGTACATGTCTTGACTGTAAACCTTGATTTAACTGCACTTGGATAAAGGTTGTTTTTATGTCAGGCATTAGGGCACAAAGTCGAATCATAGAACAGCACAGGTTTTTTTATTTAATTTTTTAATAAAACCTGAAGACATTGCATGTTTATCTGGGCAATACCTGCTATGGTTTACTCCATCTTACTTATTTCTGAAATTCAGGTCCCTTCAATGAGTCAGCCCACCGCAGCCGCCAGATGCAGGCTGGAATTGCCGCACAACGTTGTGCCCTGCAGAACGGCTTTTTTGAAAAGACATTTAATCGGATATTTGAACGTGAGGCGCTGAATGATCAAATAAGACTGGCCCGGCAGTATCGGAATCAACAGGCCAAGAAAAACCTGGCCAAGGCCTTTCTTCCCTCCAATGGGGTCAAGAAGCCGTAAGAGACCAAAACTCCTCACTTAATAGACCTGACTCTCGTTGCATTCATTTGTCATATTAATATAGATAAATATTGTTTCTGTGCCACCTCACATTTTCTTTTGTGTCTAGGTGTGGATCAGGAAGTTACTATGGGACTCTCTCAGGACCAGTGGAAGCTATGAGCCCACAGACTTTGCCCCGGAAACCCCATCGGTCCCCTGGACGCAACATTATAACGTCACCCAGCAAGAAAGGCAGTGGTTACAGGTTTATGGCAAGCAAAATTGCACATAGACTCACATTTGTGTAATTGTGAAACAGCAAGTTAAACATTTCGAAAGGCGTCAGTGTACTTTAGTTAAGTATTGTATTTACAATAAAAGATAAGAGGTCAATAATTCATAGATAAAATATGGTGCATAGGCCTACATAACAAATGAAAATATTTTCTTCTACAGCTATCCTAATGTAACCCTGTCCAGTATAGACATCTATGCCTCAGATCCATATGACAGAGCCAAAGAAATACTAAAGGTAGGAAAAATGTAATGCAGTAATAGGTTTAGGTGTGACATTATTTACTACATTGTTATTTGTAACAAAGAAAGAGGCAGCAGTCCATCACTCCAAAGCACAGGCTGGACCCTTCAAGCTCAACCTCCACCCAAAAGACTTTTTCCAGGACAACCCGTACCGCACTAACAAACCAGCACCACCTGCTCACAAGACCCTGCCTCCGTTAAAGAAAGTCTCTCCAGTTCCTTTTAAGCCTTCTTCTCCAAGTAAACGGGTGATTACTCTGCTTACTCGACACCTGAATAAGTCTGTAGATGCTTTAAAGGCACGTCTTAAACGTAAAGGCACACGTTTAAACAAAAACGTATCTTTTCAGATTGGAGGAATGAAAGCCGGTACGTTTGACACTTACCCTTCACATTCTGCTGATCCGTACACTGTCCGCCGTTCCAAACCTACTAATCGAGGGCCAGTCTTCCACCCTGCTCCGGGTCCCAAGAGCACCCCTGTTAAGAGTATTATCACGCAGAATGTTAACAGGTCAGACTTTGTTTTGCCATTTGTATTTCAATATTTGTTTACTCACATATAAATGCAGTCCCTTTGTCTTTTTCCTCAGGTGTGTGCACTCTGCAAATTACACTTTAACCATCCCAGCTGTTCTTACTTTGTGAACAGGACAAAGATGCCTCTGCTTGCTATTGTACAAGTTTGTAAACCATCTGTTGAAAAGTCATAAATAATTGCCACTGACACTCTGTTTTATTGGTGCAGGTCATGTGAACTCGTGAAGCCTTTGATTTACTGCCTTAAACACATTGACGTAAGCTAGTAGCTACTGTTTAAAAATACGTTTAAAATGTAAATAAAATGCAGAAATTGATCTTGTGGTGCTTATTTTTTTATCTTTGTAGCAACTGCGTTTTGTAATTTTCAATTTAGCCTAACAATTGAAACATTAATTGCTTCATCTGGGCTGATCCCGGACCTTAACAATTGGTCGAGCAGTTAAACCATACAATCATTGAGTTTAACCATATATGTAAAGTTGAACATAAGTTTTCGCCCATGTGACCCCAAATATACTAACTCGAGTTCCCAGAATGCACCGTGGCACTGTGACTTTATAAGTGTCCTCGCAACTTCCGCCCTGTCTCTCCTGCTGCTATAATCATGCTGTTAAGCTGGTACTTTGTGGCGGTCTGCTTGATGGTAAGGATTTTAAGAGTTTTCAGTACACTATTGTCCACGGTTTAAGTGAAGAATTGTCTTTGGCGTGAACAAACTAAACCAGTTGTAATGTAGTTTTATCGTTCTAAGATTTTAGCCACTGGTTTGGTTAGCATTAATTTGCAGCACGTGTGTTCAGTGGTTAGCTATAGCATGTTTTAGCTCTTGTTAAAGAGCTAAAAACCGCTAATTTACTTGCGGCTTCTAACTTTTTCCCTCTTGTAAAAAATTGTATGGTTTTATTGCATTTGCCTAAAATAACTAATGACTTTTGTATACTCTTTTCCATAGCCACACTTGGTCACCAATCGGGTAAACCTGGTAAAGAGATGATCAATACATAAAGATCATGAAGACGCTGATCCACTGTCTTTGGACTAATGGTAAAGTAACATGCCCTAATCACGAATATTGCATGCAGAATATTTACTGGCTTAAACTTACAAAAAAAGTCTTGGTAAAACTGACTCCTGCACACCCAGTTCTCAGTCAGCTGTCCAGGCGATGCGTGTCTGGCTCAGTGTTACGGGGCTGGTAGATGAAGTCTCTGTATACGTTCGCAGCAAGGCAGGTTCTGTTTTAGAGTCTGCTGCTGCTGAACTGTTGCAGGGCACGGCCCAACGAGAGTGGCCTGCCCTGGTCTAACATCAGGGTAGGCCTAGTATAGGGCTGCACATTAAACACTGCTTTAATTTAGGCTGATACAATTTATAGAAATATTCTAATTGACATTTGTTTTTTTACAGGTTAGAGGGGCTCTTTGATGTCCGGCTCTCTGTGGCGCTCCCAAATGAGTTGCTAAATGAAGGTATGAGGTGGTGGTTGGATTAGTAATTGTTCTGCTGTGATGACTGAAATATAACACATCATGCTGACAAACACCATGGTGACTCTAAATATCCTGAGCATACTGCTAGACAGCAGAGAATATGCTTGAGTGCGTCTCTATTCTAACTGCTTCCCTTTCTTTTTCTTTTTTTAATTATACAGCTGCAAGCAAGGAGATATAGTTGGGTGAGTACTGTAGCTCAACAATATAGACCCAATCTTGTACTGCCATGTCTGAGAACACTAGATCTCTTTTGTGGAATCATAGGATTGGGAGAGAAAATCGGGTCTTTGGCACAGGTTTACGTAAATCTCCTTTACCATAACCTGACTTAAGACCTGAAACATACTAAAGATGAAAACTGGAATGTTTACCATTTAACCATGCATGTATTGTCCTAAAATTTTGTTGTGGTTTCAGAGCCTTGTCTGGATTATGAACTGGTGTGGAGCTTTGAGAAGCTGGGCAGTGAGGTTTATTGCAACTTCAAATTGGTCTGGATTGGTGGCAACCCCAGAGCATGCAGACCCTTAAGCATTGTGATTAAAATCAAATGGTTTGTTTATCCTAAATTCTGTAACATTTTAATAAAACTTATAATTTCAGTGGCTTCACTTTTCTTCACAATTTAAGATTTTTTTTTCTAATTTGCCTATATTTATCTTTGCTTGGTAATGGTTTTTTATTTCATTAAACACACCAATTCTTGTGCCTGTAATTTTGATCAGCATTGCACCTGCTGACTTTCCTTAAAGACTACTGAAAAGGTAAAATATTGCAAGGATGTATTTGCAATTGTTCAACTTAAAGGCACAATGTGGGCGTTAAGGCTCAAAGACTCGATGTGCAGTCCCAAAATTGACACTGCATACTAGTGTGGGAAAGGGTCTGTAGAATAAGCCTTGTGCTGTGCTGCTTTAGTGTCTGGTAAGAGGCTGGACAATGTGCTGCTCTTTTGAGTGCAATCTAGAAACTAGTGAAATGGTTGTGGGTAATGATGGCTTGTACTATACAGTGTATATAATTTGGCACACCACATGGTTAATATAAGCCTGCTCTGAAGTACAAATGGACCATTGTCTAAACCTTGGCCAAATATAAGCCATTATTTCAACTGCGCTGCGAAAGGCTTTAAGGCGATGCTAAAGACACGGAGAGGACCACAGAAGGAACCCACTAATGGAGCAGAGCAATAAAGCTTTTCCCAGGACCGTACATTTCACCTATAATCCAACCTGAGTGAGAGATCACATTTCAATATATCCACAGGTAAAGGGCGAGGTCAATACATTGCAAGTAGTTCTATGGTATTTCAAATCAGCATGGCTTGTCCACTTCAGTGTGTATCGACTATTTAAGCTTACCTAGTTTGTGTGAAAGAGTGTTTGAGGCGTATCATTTTCTATTTTATGGTGTTAAACAGGCTAATTAGACATGGGACTATGTCCACCTTTGAATCGTGCATATAAAGGAGTATGTCCAAGACTCTCGTTCAAAGGGAAAGAAGGGGCTGGTTTGAGAGCGAAGGCGGAGTTTTTGCTGTGTCTGAACTTGCTGAAGGGTGTTCTTCCACAGACAAAAAACATACTTCGGTCAATATTTGTGACAAGACAGGTAAGCCACTTTTTGGTCATAGCCTTGATCTTTGTAACTTCTTTTTGGGCAAGCGAAAAAGAGTATCGCTTTAAAGTTTATTGTGCGTACATGCTTGGTTGGCAAAAACAAAGCAGCCGGATGTTTTATCACGAGATGTGCCTCATAAAGAACAAAACGAGGAGCTTTACGTTTAAGTGGCGTTCTTCTGTAGAAATGTGTCGAGTATCATACAGATTTCCTTAAACTACTACAGAATGTGTATTTTGATTCAACATGTCTAAAACATTTTTGGCAAAATTACGCATGACGCATGTTTTTTTGCAGACTTTTTTTTCAACAGTGGAATAACTGGTTGGTTTGGTTGTAAGGTTGATTGGTTGTATAAACATATATACATATTTTGCACAATAGGTTTACACATGTAACACTTATGAAATAAGTTAACCCCCATATTTTTATTTTTCCCTTTAAGCTACTGTCTAGGAGGACTGTTTTAATATTATGATGCAGATGTAGAAAAGAAGAAGTATACAGAGATTGTCTAACATATGTAGAAATCTGCCCGGGTGCTGACATAAATTGCAAAATCAGAAAAGACTCCATTTGACATACATTTGGTTGCATTTTTACACATGTAAACCTTTTGTTAAGCCACTCTCCTTTATTTTGTTTTTAAGGTGGCCAAGAGTAGTGCTCAGTTCATTTGGGCCCACTGACATGGCTCGGTACCTGCATCATTTCACCACTGTGGGCGACAAACATAAAATCCATTGGGATAATGAGGAGCTGCATGTAGCGAGTGAGGAGCTGAGTTCATCCACCGGCCATTTTCCAAGGACTCTGACCTTCAGAGAGTGTCTGAGGAAACTCTACAGCTCTGAGCGCTTTCAGGTACATCACCCTTTCTTTATGATTCAAAATGCTTTGGCGATTGTGTAATTGCGGTTGGTTTGGTTCTGTAATCTTTCTTTCAGGTGGCTGTGGTGTGTTTGGTGATTCTCGATGCCTTTTTTGTTTTGGCCGAGCTGCTGATTGATTTGTCTATTATTAAGTTGGAACATGGCCATATTGCTCCAGTGGTAAGAAGCTAATTTGTTATAGATTCATAATTAATTTTGTCTTTACAATGAATAAAAATGTGTCATAAGAAGCCTTTTTTCCTTTCAGGTGTTTCACTACCTGAGCCTGGCCCTTCTCACTTTCTTCATGGTAGAGCTGATTGGAAAGCTGTTTGCCTACCATCTAGAGTTCTTTCAGCACAAGTTTGAGGTGTTTGATGGGGTGGTCGTGGTGGTCTCCTTTGTGCTCGACATTGTCTTCATCTTCAGAGAGGATGTCTTTGACGCCGTGGGTCTCCTCATCCTGCTGCGACTCTGGAGAGTGGCCAGAATAATCAACGGTAAGGACGCACACTTGTCAAACATTATGCAAGTGAAAAATTAGGTGATCTGAGAGGGAAGAGTATATTTAGTAAGGTGACATTTTGTACAGTTTAAAGGTCTAATGGATAAGCTTATGGCAGACTGGTGGCATGCACATTTTCCAGAATCAGCAAACTTCAGAGTAAATGTTTTTCATCTCAGATAGCAAGGGTCATAGCAGCGACAGAGGAAGGGCTACTCAGAACTACTGTAAACAAGTGGCCCTTCTCCCTGCAATTTAGATTTAGATTTGACCTTTTCTTCTCAAAATATCTGAGGAATAGATGGATAGTCTTCTTTGTTAAAGTTTCAATGTTTTCACTTTTATTGTAAAATAGTTTGTTCAGTTTAAACCTTGATGCATACATATGTTCATTGATGGGTAATGTTAAAGGACTTTTCAAAGTATTGTGATTGCATTGTGAGCCACTGTCTTAAAAATGAAAATACCTGTTGAAGTTGACAATGCACCCATCTGTTGCAGGCATTCTGGTGTCAGTGAAGACCCGCGCTGACCAGAAACTCCACAAACTAAAAGAGAGCTACGACCACCTTGTGCAAAGAGTCACCGAGTTACAAGAACACGCTGATAACTTGGTGCTTACTCGTCATCTTTACATTACATGATAATATTTATAATACAGAATTTCTGTGAAGGTTCTCAGTCATCCAGGTCATTTTGAAATAAAGGTTAAATTAAAAGCATATGGACTCAGTTTTCAAGGGGAAGACGTTTTGTCTCTAATTCCATGAGACTTTATCAGTTAAAGTCATTTTGATAAAGTCTCTTGGAATTAGAGAAAAAAATAAACTCCAGAGTCCAGATACTTTTACTTTAACCTTTTATAATACAGAATATTAATGCTATGCTTATATTTTATGATGCGTTAATACAGAATCGGCTTATCATAGAATGATTCTTTATAAATCACTAACTGTCTTTTCTCTCTGCATCCATCCTAGGAACAAAAGAACCAGAAACTTCAGGAGCTCCTGAAAAAGCACAACATAGATTTCTAGATGGAAAAAGCTACTTTTAGGTTACTGTTGTCCCTTTAAACCTTAAGGATGTAATAAACTGTTTTATATAATATATCTGTTACTAGATATATTATGTTGAGAAATCTGATATTTTGGTGCAGATATGTTGAGGTATTCGGTTGCAAAAATGGACTGTACAGAGCATATATTTTAAACATTTACATAATGTTATTACTGCTACTGTGAATAATTTTTCTTTTTGTCTGTGTATATAGGCTACTCCAAACATTTAATCACTCTGAAATATTAAGCATACTGAAATAAGAATGAAATAATTGAAATATACATTAAAATAATGTTAAGTGATTTATTTACATTTAATAAATAGATTTACTATTTTCATTTATAAAAAAAGGATCTGTCACATAATTTTTTACAAAAACATACATACAATACAAAATAAAACAGTGAGTGCACTCGAACCTAGCTGCCAAAAACCTGTTTAAAATTGTATTTGAAATTATTTCTTATATCATACAAAAGGGAAGAAGAAGTCAAAGGGAAGTTCTGCATCGATGGTGGGCATAGCTCTGTAACCAGGACTGGCAGGTGCAGACACTGGTATGAAAGCCACAGAATTTCTGATGGGGATAATGCTACTTCCTCCAGACAACAGAGCCTGATGAAGGGGGGGGACAAGTTACCTTTTGTGGCTCAACTCAAGTCCAACAGAATAGTTCCAATTAACAGGTATTTCTTACCAACTGACTGGTATTGGTCTGGATAATTTCAGTGACAGTCACAATCTGCGACTGGGGGTTCACCAAGGTTCCATATTTGGTCCATTCAATTTCTAAATGAAGTGACAGAGGGATACTGCAGCTCTGGGACTCCTGAAAAAATTAAACTCATGAGATTGTATAACTAATTTAGACAAGACAAGACATTTATTTTTGTATAGCCCAATATCAATTTCAATCCAAATACAAAGAAGGATTTATTTTTAGTTCGTTCACCTGTGGATTAAAATCTCTCTTGATAGGCACCCAGTCTAAAGGTTTCTTTAAAGGAGAGTTCCCAAAGGAGGCGACAAACTGTGGATAGTTTGGTCCTCTGAGAACATCCAGAAGCACCTGAGAGATCAGGGAGCAGTTTGTTGTATCCTCTAGTCTGCAGGGGCAAGACAAAAATAATAGTCAAGTACTGCTCTAGACATTAATCTCATGAGAACTTTAAAAGTTGAGGATGCCATACCTTAATGTACAACCAGACACAGAGTCAAAGCCGAATAAAACTGGAGAGCGCAGCTGAGGACCCCGAAGACAGTCCTGGTCTACTGAACTTTGCAGAAGAGACAGTGTGTCTTCAGGGTTGCTGCTTCTAGAAAGTCCAGTGAAGATGACTGTTAAGGAAACTAAAAAAGGAAGATCATAATACCAAAACTGACAACGGTATTATCCAGTTCCTCTTCTCAATGAGATGAAATAAGAATGATTTAAGGATATTCTATTGTTTTTTGTCCAGACACAAGTGGAAGTCCAACAACATAACCTGGATTTCCACTGAAATGAACAGTCACCTCTGATTCATTTTCCTATTAAACAGAAAAAAAACATAACATCACTCATATAACATCATTCATAATACACTGAACAAAAAATTACACTTTTGATGTCTCCACTTTTTATGAGCTGAACTCAAAGATTTAAGACTTTTTATGTCTGTTAATGCAAAAAGATACCATCAACGAGATCCTGAGGCCAATTGTTGTGCCATTCATCCCATGTTGCAAGGATCTGTACACAATTCCTGGAAGCTAAAAACATCCCAGTTCTTGCATGGCCAGCATACTCACTGGAACATGTTTGGGATGCTCTAGATTGGGCATATACTGCAGCGTGTATACTGCCAATATCCAGCATTTTTGCACAGCCATTGAAGAGAAATGGACCAACATTCCACAAGCCACAATCAACAACCTGATCAATTCTATATAAAGGAGATATGTTGCACCCCCCCATACAATGAAACTGCACACTTTACAGATGCCTTTTATTGTGACAAGCCTAAAGCACACCTGTGCAATAAACATGCTCTCTAATCAACATCTTGATATGCCACACCTGTGAGATTGTAGGATTATCTTGGCAAACAAGAAGTGCTTACTCAGATTTGTGAACAATATTTGAGAGAAATTGGCCTTTAGTGTACAGAGACAAAGTCTTAGATTTTTGAGTTCAGCTCATGAAAAATGAGAGCAAAAACAAAAGTTTTGTGTTTAAATTTTTGTTCAGTATATAAAATAAATATAAGTTATTATTCTAAAAAAATAACTTTCCCTACTTGGAAATATTTTATCTGAAATGCTTGTTCCAATGGTAGGGCAGCTTCTTGGACAAATCCAAGCACCAAAGACACTGTCACACTGATAATCTTCCCAGCAGGGTTGTACTTGACCATGTACACAACCTAAGACAGAAATGATTTACTGGTGCAGGAGACTACAAACTTCAATTTCTAATGCCCAAACATGTTGATGAGCTCACCTTTAGCACCACATTGGCACACAAACTTGGGCTCAGAAGAACAGGGAGAAGATTCTGTCCATCACTGAACTTCACCTCTGTCTGAGTCCCTTCCAAAGACTGCAGCACGACAGACACTACTTCAACAGGCACAAGCTGAAACAACAAGAAACACAGATCACACATAATTTACATTTTCTTTCTTTCAATAGTATGAAAAGTATGTTGTGTATTGTAAATTGTGCCATGAGACATTACGAATGTGAGGTTAGAATGGCAACACCTGGTTACTTCCTTCTTCAACAACTTCTTATTACACAAAATATTTTGTGAATTCTTGTGTAATATAGCATTTTCTTTCACATGTTTACAATGAATCAGACATACGTCCAAAATAAATAATACGTACTGCTTCATTAGAGGTTTTCCCCTGCAAAACAAAAAAAGTTTGAATCATTAATATTTACTGATGTTCAGTGAACAAATACAGAGGAAGGGGAAGCCTAAATTAATACAACAAATGTTAATAAAAGTCTTAAAAACTCACAGAAAAGAGCTGGGCATTGGTGTATGTGTCCATGTTTAGAGCCAGCAAACGCTCACAGTCCTGCTGCAGGTCCACACGCCTGGAACACTTACTGCTTTGTTCCTTTAGGAAAGCTGGGAAAAAACACATTTGTTACTTTCTGTTAGAGTTCCACTATTTGACTCATCTTTGTTTGGATTAAATTAATATTAAGTTTCTTTAGCATTAACATATTTAGAATGATCATATTTGTGTGATAAATAATACTTTTATAATATGATATTATTAACTGTCCTGAACTTTGCCCCCTGCTGACAAGTTATGACAACTTAAGTCTATACACCTTAATTTGTTATACTGACTAACTCAATTTCAAAATAAATACAAATAATAATATACTACTGTATTAACTATTTTTGAGTGTTTGTGGTGTTATTTGAAAAAAATGAAATATCAGATATACCACCAGTTTTATTAAACTGACTCAACATTTTGGGAACAATTGTTAAACATGGTGTTAGGTACAACATGAATGTGATGTATGTATAACTGCTATATTGTAGGCACTATATTTAGTTACAGTGGCTTATAATATTTAACACATTTTGTTGTGAAAACTTTAATAGTCACTTTCTCTCATGCATGACAGCTGTGAGCCCTTTGCAAAGTCTTTAGTGGACATGATTAGTATATACCTGCAGGGTTTGTATCTACACAGTCAGCAGTAATACCAGAGGCTGGGAGAAAAAAGACCCCTCTCTGTCCACCATCCACAGCTGTCTCCATTACATCTCCATACTGAAACCAAGACATTAGACTTTTTATTAATCAAACAGCACTCACACTAGAGAAGATGTTCAGTCCAACTCACCTGATATCCAGACAAAGCTTGGGGCTCTGTGGTAGACACCTGACTACTGCCCTGTGAGCTGAAGGTAAAGCTGGTGAATTGTTTAAAAAGTGAGTCAAAATTTCTGTCTGTCGGAAGAGCTGGTGATGGGTGAGAGAGCCCGTCAACACCTGGTCAGAAAAAAATGGGTCATTAAATTTTTTTAAATCACAGTACAGTTTTTTTTATTCGCTTCTTTAAAAACGTACGATTCTGGGAAAAAATGCAAAAAACATCATCATTTCTCTCGTTCTGGATGGATGACTGCAGCTCTGAGTAGCCGTCTATTGTAGTCCTTAAAGAGTAAGACGCCACGTCGCGGTTGCACAGCTTCTCACTGCCTCTGCAGACATGCAGCATGAACAGTGTGTCATCTAATCATCATTTTTAGTTGTTGTCTTTTTTTTGGTGTAAATAAATTTCGACTTACCTGACTGTTTGCACTGAGCAGCCGGTAAACAGAGCCACCTCGGGGCCACAGTCACTGTCACAGCAGCAGTTCATGTCACACATATCTTTGTGCTCATCACAGGGACACAAAACTGCCACTGACACAACAGAAAACAATGTCACAATTAAATTCACAAACATTACACACTTTTTTTAGTTAACATACTAAACTAAAAGTAAACCTCTGTCTTTAAAGTCTAGCGGCATATGACATTTGTTTTTGGAGCTCGGTCCTTTATAGCACTTATAACAAATTATATTCCTTTATAAGTACTATAAAGGAGAAATACCTTAGTTGCCTATTCCTGTGTATCGTATTGAACCTTTGTTTTTTTGTTTTTTTCTTTTTTGACAAAATACTAAAGAATTGTTTTAAAAACCTGTCCCATAGTATTTAATTAAATCAAATTACCGCTGGTGAGAGGCGTAAGCAGGCGGCCGGACAGGGGTAGGGGGTCCTCAGGCAACACAGGAGCAGGCGGCTCGGTTCTGCTGAGGGTCGTTATTAGAGTTGAGGACTCAAACTGTGTGGATTCTGTTGTAGTATAAATATCACTGGAGTTAAATGTGTCGTTCTGGTCAGGTAACATAGTCGAATTCAAGCTGTAGTTCGTATTATTTTCGGTCGCAATTAGTAAAATGAAAAGGTTTAGCAGCACAAAGCATAACGCAGCCGCGAAGGGCGCCATCTTTGTTTGGCTGTTGCTATGGTTCTTCTTCTACGAATATGACAAGTTCACGCCATTTGATATAACATTACCGCCCCCTTTAGATTGTAATTATTTTATTTGCACCCAAAAGAAGAAGTCATGGATAAATTCACATTTACATTAAATATATATTTTTTAATTTCTTTTACCGGTATTAAGTATTAATGCATGGTGGTCACAAGAATAAGATATTAGCTTAGTAGGAAGTGTGTGTTACCTTGGTGTTACCTTATCACACAGATAGTCCACATGAGTCCACAAGATGGCAGTCTAAGACATTATAACATTTAAAGGTTTTGGTTAAGCGCCGTGAATACGCTGCCAAAAGGTTAAGTAGTAGTTCTAAGTTTGTTAGGTTTTATGGTAAAAACTAAGTGGTCTCATAATAATGACAGCAAAACATATCTGATAAGCAAAATCAATAGGTACAATAAAGGGCATATCAATTTAAGCCACAGTTTTAAATAGCCTTCACCTGATACATATGCAATATAACCTTTATGTTGTGATGAACACTCTACCCTACAATTACAGCTTAATTATAGTATTTCTTGTAAGTGCATTATGGCTTCATATTATTATACCTAAATTGTCTCAAGTTGAGTAGCCTGTAGCCTTTCAAGAACTTCATAAAAATCCTGCCCTGGGTTTTAGTCAGTTGCTCAGGCCTGTTGACATGTACAGTGCCATATATATATATATATATATATATATATATATATATATATATATAGATGGCTTTAACTCCTTTTTCTTTGACCACTCTTTTCATTGGCTTTTAAATTCATAGAGGTTAAATGTTTTTTATTTATGACATATATTGTCTGATCAGGTTTGTGTAGCTACATTACATTGCTATTTAATGTTCTCCCTATCTACTTTTCTCTGTAGACTCCCCTCACACTCATTAATTAATTCCTAATGGCCATTAAGGTGGCGTGGGTTGGACCCCTGATGAATTTAGTCCGTCTGGGACCTTGTGGATATTATCTTGCTGTCAGAGGGAGGCACAGCCGCACTATGGATGGTAATGTGTACGCAGTGAAAGTGTGAGTCTGTTTTACCTGCACACTGTGTGCTCAGCCATTGAACAATGAACACACAGGTTATCACAAGGTCACCACCTCTCTCCCACAGTGCATATGCATGTGAGAAAGGGTCTGTGGGCTCTCAGCGCAGTGGCAGTAAGCGGAAGGAAGTCTAATTAGAGCATTAATTAAGAAGCAGACGGCTTATTGAATAAATCCTGTGGTCATTAAGAGAGCACACCCTAGCCTCCCCTCACTGTTTTTTTTTTTCCATTACCGCGAGTCTATGCAGTGTGCATTTAAGAAACGTTATGTATAATATGTATCCCAAACTTACATACACAGTACACTGACTATAATGATTAACTTCTTTAAAAAGTGCAGCAGCGTAGGGTCTAGCTCACGGAACTAAAGAGCATCAGTTTATCCATGAGTTTCCATGAGAGTTTTATTTTAAGTTACACAGTTATCTTGTAAAATGCAACCATCACCAGCAGATGAGATAGTGGTTTAGGGCCATTCACTGACCAACATTTAAAGAACGTAACGTACTGTAGAAAGTTTAAAGAGATTAATGTACTTATTCACAAAACAAAATTCTTTTTTGTAGCAATCCAAGGAGTAAGGCAATGTGTATTTACCTTTTGCTTAAAAGATGCATTTAAAATTGTATTTAAAGCTTTTTTGCCAAAACATGGGGGGCTAAAATCAATATTACAATAGCATTAAATAGATTTTAATGCTTTTTTTTTACATAAAGCAAAAAAAAAAACTGGTTCTATGGAAGACAATGACGTCTCAAGGCTTGGAAAAGTTACCAAAAAAGGCCAAAATACTAAAGATGACGACTGAATAACATTTACAGAAGAGAACTATATATGTGACTTGTTTTACACCTGGCCTTCGCTGTCCTGTACCCTCAAACATCTCTCCAACAGCACCCCCCGCTGGTGTCACAGGAGTATTGTCATTTACAGTGCATGTACTATATGTGCTGTTTGCAGTGTATCATGTTGCGGTGCCACAAAGCGCCACCTCTGCCCTGCTAATCCTGTCGGCCTGCCCCTCTCTCTGTCTCTGCTCCATTTATCTGTCCACTTATCTGTCCATCTCTCATCAGGTCATCGTCTCTACTGTTCCTACTTTAAACATCATCCTTCGCTCTTTGCTGATACCACTGTCCTTCACTGGTACAGGTCAGAGTTACTTTAACAAGCCTTGTTGTGGCGCTCCAGATTCACACTTATATCTTCACAAAGCTCTCTGACATATGGAAACTACACTTTTTATTTTTTTTCAAATGGCACAACAGCAACAATAAGTGTATTTTTTACCTATAGAAGCTGTGCAAGAGTGATTAGAGATGTTTTATTATCTGCACATCAACTCCTCAGCACTGTGTATCTCTGTCTGTCTCTCTCCGTCAGTCTGTCATCTCTGGCTCCTGATAGCATCATGTTATCTCCTCTTCAAATTAAAACAGCAGCCTTATGCCCTTCACTCGCACATCCCTGCTCTGTGCTCTCCCTCTGTGTGTGTAGGTCATGGTGTTGGGCTTTTGTCTTCAAACTAAAGTCAGGTTGGACAGTCAAGTGAACTTTAGTCAGTATATTTCCATTCAACTACTCAAATAAATTACACTACTTATGAAGTCCAAAGAGTGGAGATATCTCAGTCTTTGCCTACTGAAAGACCAACAGAGTATTTCCTCAGCATCATGCTACTGTGGCACTGTATATACTCAAAACAAGGCATGCAGACAGGTTTTCACGTCCAAAAGTGGTTTGAAGCATCCCCCAAAAAATACTATTTAGGGGTTCCCAAGTGTCCAATCTGTTTTCAAAAAGGTTGAGCTGAACACTGCAGTGGGTTGCTTGGACAATAGACAAAATAAAAAAACATTTTTTCCAAAGGAAATATGCTTTGTTCTTTTAAATTTTTTAAATATTATAGATTGTATTTGCTTAACACCTTTTGATCACTCTAATGTGAATGTTGCTGTTATTGTATGTGTTGTATTGTCATGTGACAGAGAAACTTGTGATATTAAATACCAATTCCTTAAATTGTAGGAAACTGACGCGCATGGTGAACTAAATGTGAATAAACCCAAAAGAGTCTAATGTCCACTTCAGCAGCATAGATAGATACCTCCAACCTCTTGATGCTACACACCTGGATTTCTTCAGATAAATTATTGGCAACGCATCCACATTTTTGGAAGACAGATTTATATCTCACATAGAAACAAAACTTTTGACGTCACTGCTTACGTAAAAGATGTGGCTCTTCTGGCCAATGCACAGTAGACATGTACTGTACCATCATACCATGAGTGGCAAGACGCCAACTTGTAGCCCTGCGATTAACTCCTGGGTGCACCCTGCTGCAGTAGTTGGGTGAGACTGCTGCCCCCAACTTTTACTATACTATATTTAACTGTGCTTCTGTGACAATGTTACCTGTCTAATCTTATAAACGCATCACAATGAACAATAATCTGTTTAAACTCTAGAGTTACGCCAATGCAAGATTAGTGAGTTCACAGACGACCGCCCGGTGTGGTATTGATCAGCTCAGAAAATATGTAATCACTCAAACCAGAGCGGCCCACTTCATAATCAGGACAATCGCAGTACACCAACTTGAATAAACATACAGTAAATGAACAGACATTCATATCATAGTCAGTCAATCAAATGTGAATTATCCATCATAACAAAGACCTTGGCTTTGCCAGATTTCCATCCAGTTATTACTGGTTATTACTGCCAATGAAAAAATAAGAACCCAATCGTTGATTTATCCTCTGCAGCTGCGTGTGCACAGCTCAGCTCATTTCAATCACAAACGGCAGCATCTTGATTTACACCAGTCACTGTTTTAATAGAGCTAGCCATGGTCAAATTTAAACTAGCCCAATTAATCAACTAAACATTCAATATCTCCCATTCAGCAGGCGACCGGCAAGCACCCACGCCTTCTCAATATGAATTTTCCAGGAGATTTCATTATTGATCGACAGACAGATGATTTGTGAGATACATTGTGTGAGGATCAATAAATGGCCAGTCAATAGTTCCTAGGGAGAAATGAACTGTGATGACATAAAGGCCACAAAGTCAAGTCTTCATGTAGTCACACTCATTTAAAAACCGATGTATTGTCTGCTGTTGGTTCAGGGATTTGAACCTACATCCTCTGCACACAACCACCATAGCTGCAGTCTTACAGCCAGGAAAGAAGCAACCAAAACCCTTGCCAGTGTTTTTACTGCATTCAGGCCTGTCACACACTTTTACACTGTGCTGTTTCACTTGAGTTTGAGGTCTTTAGGGAACAGTATATGCAGGTGTTTCTATTACTTGTGTTTGTTCAGTTATTCAACCCACTTGGTTTACCCCGACTGCTGTGTGTGCATGTTTGTGCATATGTGTGAGTGAGAACAGTCAGTTTAGGCCAGTGTCATATTCAGGTAGATGATGAATGGCATTAGTTTAGTCAGTCATTACAGACTGGTGTTTTATGCAGGGGTCAACTCTAACAAAAGAGAGGACGACACATCCTTTGTACATGCACAAGTTTAAAGAGTTTTTACCGCACTTAATAAAAGTGAATATGTAACATTGCCTTATTCCTTCCTGTCTTGGTCAAAACAGATGTGAGAGCAGGAATTATCATAAATAATGTTACCATCCTAGCATCAAAAGATCTAGGTTTGCAATGAATTTATAAAGAATTAATGCCATTTAATGTTGATATAACTTAAGATGAAGACTATGCATGGAGGGTCAAGAAGAGGGAGACTGGTAAAAAGACATAGTCCCTGTGGTCACTTTGGATGATGGGCCATGACTGACCACAATCTCACACACACATCATGTCTTTGGGGTGGCAGAGTGTTGCTGAGAGCGCCAGGATGTTTTAGTAATCTCCACCAATCAGCTGCCTGCTAGTCTGTGTAATAAAGAGTGAGTGTAAGAGAGAACATGCTGGCCAGACAAAGAGAGAGACAAAGGGGGATTTGGTCTAGTTGTTTTAAATTACAGCCTGCACTCTCTAGGTGAATAACCCCTCACCTACACACTTTATTCCCTCTAACACACACACCAGTGGCCCTTCAGTGCTGTATTAACCACCTTGAAAAAGGAGCCACACATATGTGGCCAGCTTCAGCTCTGCTCTGTGAGACAGAAACATGGAGGACAGCAGGGTCCTGCTGGCTGACCAACCTTGTTATTAAGTCAGGGTGGCCAAACGCAGTCTAAAGGCTGATTTATGCTTCTGCGTAGGGGGTACGCCGTAGTGTACGCCGTAGGCTACGCACGTAGGTGACGCCGTCGTGAGCATTTATACCTCTGCGTATGTCTGTTTTGCTCTGCAGTACACCGCCGAAACGCTAGTTGACGCGAGCGGGTTCCACTGTGTTTGAAACGACATTTCAGTCACCCCACGGAATTGTTTTTTTTTTAAATATGTTTTTTTCACCCCACGGAATTGTGCCAAGGCAAAACAACATTGTGTGTCGTGGTCAACCTGGTGTGTAACTTGTATTGGTGTAAAATATAATGCACCAATAAATGACATGAGGGATATTTTATTTTTTTTAAGTTTGTACTATACATACAAATGGTGGAACTATGTATAAGATAATGCACCATGTAAAGGTGCAATGGTCTATAATTGTTTACATTAAATAGATGCAAAAGAGCAAACTATACAAATAAATTAACTTTAAGATCTTAATGTACTGTAACCTTAACCATGAAATATACATACAGCAGGAACAAACATAATTGGTTCAAACTATATACACAAATTGTTTGATGCAAAAGATAGTAAAAAAACAGGTGCAATGGTCTTAAATTGTAAATTAAAAACAGATGCAAAAGAGCAAACACAGACACATGTGCAACTATTAGTTAATGTTTATTTACAATAACCTTCACACATTTTTTGAAACAGCAGTATTTTTTTTTTAATAAAAAGTGTAAACCATATACAAATATGGGCATGACAGTGCAATGTATTAATGTGCAATGATCTACAATTATTATCAAAAATAGATGTAAAAGAGAAACTTCACAAATGATTCAAACTACAGTATAACCTGCATGAATTGTTGTGAACAGACAATAAATAAAAAAGCTGAAGTTCAAACTATATACACAAAAATAACTAAAAAATCTAAAGTGCAAACTGCAGATACAGTGCATTTCCATATGCATTGCCTGCACTCTGTGGTCCTCCGCAGCATATCTGCAACAGTTTGTCCAAACCTGTCGCTCTCATCATTGCCTTGACACAGTCTCTGTTGAGCTCCACCCGCTGTTCCTCCAACTGAGCCTCCAACCGAGCAACCTGCACTTGGACCCAGTCATCTTTTTCTTTTCTCTTCCTTTTTTGTGCCATACTTGGACTGTGGGACAGAAGAGATGACTGCGGGGACAGAAGAGATGGCTGCGGGGACAGAAGAGATGGCTGCGGGGACAGAAGAGATGGCTGCGGGGACAGAAGAGATGGCTGCGGGGACAGAAGAGATGGCTGCGGGGACAGAAGAGATGACTGCTGGGACAGAAGAGATGACTGGTGATGGGGGCTCTACTCTACCACTTGGTAATCGGTCATGGCTGGAGGTCTCACATCCGATAAACCAGTGGAGTTTGAGCTGGTATCAGTCCCATCCTGTGATTATGAAAAAAATAGCAAATAGTATAAGTTATACATAAAAGATGATGCATTCATTGTTACTTCATAGATAGATAGAGCTATAATCACTGCATATTCATACATTGCAAATGCTAAATTGTTGCATTTGTATTTTCTGTAAGCCAAATAAAATTACAATCTATTATATTACATAAATACAACCCATTACATATAATTACAACCTATTACACATGCTTTTGGACTCACAGGTATATTATTTTTGCAAAAAAAGTACCCATGTGGTAGCATTGCTAGTTAAGTAAGCTAACCGAAACACAATAGAGGTTCATAAAAGGACGTGCATTATTTACCTTATCGTCAAAGTTTGACTCCGTAAGCCGATGTTTGACATGAGGTGCCAGCCAAGATAGGAATATATAAAACGCTGGGATTGTTTTTCCTCCTGGATCCCCGCTCCTTGAGGCAAGTTTTTTACGGAGACGAACATACTTGTCTCGAGAGTTCTTCCATCTCTTCGTGCACTCCGCTACATCTAAACCCACGTTGGAGAAGGCTGTATTTCCTCACTTCTTCAATTTATCGCTCGGTAACTTAGTCCATTTCCATGTTGGCTCTTCACTGAATTTCGGAATTTAAAAATGGCGGGCGGTCCAGAGAGCAGAAGACCATTCCGGAAATGCGTAGGAGGAAACGTGATACTACCAAGCCGACCAATCACAGATCTTACGGTCCGCGTCGTCGCGACGCGTAGTTACATTTTGGAGGAGGTGCGCGTCAGGCTACGGCGTAGGGTACGGCGTAGGGTACACGTCACTGCGTATGCTACGCCGTAGCTTCGACGCGCACCCTACGCAGAAGCATAAATCAGCCTTAACAGTGACATGAATTAAAGTGGCCCCACAGCAGCCTGTCACTGGCAGCCTGTTCCACTCAGGGCCACACCACCAGGCTTTGATGGCTTTTAACCCTGAGTCAGGTGAGCAAGCCAACAAACACAGCATTTCCAGCACTGTTTTGGGATGCATGCTTACAAAGAGTACATGCACAAACCTAGGCAAGAGGTTTGTCACTGAAACCCCTTGAAGCTTGCATTGAGAGGTTGGCCTTTTTCCAGAAGATACAGAAGATAACAATGTGTGAATAAAAGTGTGAAAAATGGATGTATGTTAGCAGCCAGTATAGTACAAACACAAACACTGTGCATGTGCACTTACATTCAAATCCTTGGATGAACTATTTTGCTTTACGTTCAGATATAGAGCAGGCAGCCTTTGTGTAAAATTTAAGGCAGACAAATAAGAAACTTAGATAATAGAACTTTAAAAAGTGAAAATATTGCATGGGGCATTTGCAGGAGCCAAATCTTTGTCTTTCTTTTTCAAAAAGAAAAGGTTTAAGTAAAAGCATCTGGACTCAGTTTTCAAGGTGAAGACGTTTCGTCTCTAATTCCAAGAGACTTTATCAATTCTGGTTTAAACCTATAGTTGTGGACCTCTAAGGTTTATGCCTAAAATCATCAGGTGTGTGATCTGGCAGGTGAAGAGGGTTTTAAATCATTTGCATTTGTAAACAGTTTGCTCACAGTGTTACCTATGGCTGCGTCTGAGCATATCATCCGAAAGTCCTTTTGGCTCCTTACTTGTCTCATCTCTGGCCCCTAAGAGGAGAGTGTTGGTGTGTGTCCAGGGCACTCTGTGGGTCAGTGTAATGCAGTGGGTTCAAGCACATCCCACCGCCCTCAGCTGGATGTCATCCCCACTCTGCCTGGCGGGCTTCAGTGGGGCTAACCTCTGCCTACGGTGAGGCTACAGGGTCAATATGCTGTTTTACCAACAGGAAAGTGATTCTCCGCAGCTGTCAACATCTATCAACCTCAATCACAAATACACACACGCACAGGTCAGCCACTCAGCCATACACACACATACACCCCAACCGCAGACACACAGGGGTCAGCCGCTCATAAAGCTGTAAACAACAGAAAATGGTATGTGGCTGAAAAAGTGTCAGCTCAATTGGATTCTGCAAACACTGCTCTGTTTTTCCACAGCCTCTTTATTTTCTCTGTCCATGTTGATATGTCTTCTATCTTCTCCACTCGCCGGGAGGTTTTTACTCCATCTAAAGGCTATCTGAGCGGCTGATGCTTATGGCCCGCTATTTTTCCCATTTTACTCACCAGTTGGCTCTCTCCGGCAAGCACCATTTTCTGTCTTATCTCTGCCCAGAATGGAAATGCTTGTGGTAGACTCAAATTGGTGGACATTTTTAGCTAATTGCGTTAAGGTCTAATATTTGTTTTTTTTCTATATATTTAATTTAATATTTTTACATTTTTACATTTCTTTTTTAATCTCAAATATTTTTAATTGACCTAAAACATGAGGTGTTTAGTGTAAATATGCCAAAGATGTGTGGTATTTACATCAACTGAATACTCAGAAAGTGCTGCCCTGGGAGGCCTATAAATATCATTATGTACCAATAGATGGAGTTCTAACCCACTGAAGCTATCATTCTGACAACAAACAAACTAAACATTACAAATGGAGTTTGTTTATGGTTTACAGTGGCCTTTTCTCTCACAGCAGAGTTTCTTGAGCTATGGAAACTATTGCCCCTAAGCCCTGAACTGTGGGCCTTCCTAATACAACTAAATCAACACTAAGTTTTGATATTTTCGGTATCTCATCAACTGATAGAGTCATTGTGTTTATTAGGGTTTCACAATGTGGTTTGCTGGTTTTCTCCAGTGCAAGAAGCTTATTCTACAAATCAAATTAATAGGGTTAGTGTTAGTATTATTAGTTATTACGACAAGAGAACTTTCAAATTGTGGTAATTCACAGACGTCAGATTCTTTCAAGTTCCATTGTGTATAATCTTGATCTTGTAGTAGAAATAAAGAATCAAAGGTGTATAATCACATCAAGATACACTTTGGTTGTTTAGTAAAAATGGATGACACAACATGGAGTATTTCCTGAAAAATTATTTCACAGATTCACTTTTGAACCCCACAGGCCAGAGGCAAGCCAGACAGGCAAGCCAGACTCCTCCCTGTATCAGCAAGGAGTTAGGAAAAGCTTAATGCCAGCTCGTTGTCCTCAAGGCATGGCTTGGCGGGGCCTTGCGGAGCTAAGCAATTCAGGGCCAACCAATTAGAATTGCAACGGACATATGACGATGACGTTAGCTAGGCGACAATCTACGAAGTAGTAAACAAACCAACATGGCGTGCAGCGGAGTGGCTGTAAATTACTTCTGTCATTAATGCTGTAAAAATTGGAGAATTATTTGAAACAGTTTAAAGAGCAGAGGCAAACTAACTCTCGGCAGTCCCACGCACCATCTTGACGGTTTTGAAAAAGGGACTTGGGTCGCCTAAGTGTGACGTGAGGTAACACACAAGCAGCATTCTAATGTGATTGGTTGGTACGGAACACATCTGTGGAACTGATTGGCTTACAGAGCTTTGCCAGACTGAGGTCCTGTTTATATAATATACAGAGAGCTCACGTCAGGCTGTGCCAGGCTAACACTCTGCAGTGTTTTGTTTAGAAAAAAAAAAATGCAGAGCCCCTGTAAGACTTGAAAACATCTGCCAAGCAAGATCTGATTTAAGTGTGTACAGTACTGACAAAATGCACAAAATGTAGTTGTTAGTCAGCTTCAATCGAGCATTATTTTCCCAACATGCATGCAAAGTACAAAATAAGATGAGCTGGTAGATAGACTTGTGTTCCCTATGGCAGCCATGCTTTCTATGGACTCAAAACAGAATGATAATACATAAATAATACATAAATATGTCCAAATACATGTATGTTCTCTTCATATTTTTATTATTTGTTAGGTTTTGCCCCACTAAATTTGTAAGATGAAAGAATTGTCTTATATTGTAGATTCTTTCAAGCCAAACAGATGATAGAGTAGCATTATAAAAGGATGATTGTGTGTTGAAAAACTATTTAAACTTTACGTATTCCTAAATTATGGACATCTCACTATATTGTGCCTTATCAGAAAGTGACACATGGAGCTTTTATGGCCACTGTATAACCTGTGTTTGTGTATGTGTGTGTCTTTGTATCTGCTTTTAGGATTAGTTGGAGGGTTAGATCTGTGTTGTCTAATGGGATGAATTGTACTGCTGTGATTTAGATGTGCAGCCCTATATTCTCTCTGCCATCTTCATTGTTTTATCTCCCGCACACACAAACACACACCTGACAGGCCCATCCAGCCTAATAGATAGTGTTTTAAATCATATTACCTCCATTACAAATTTTATTGTCCTAGCACATCTGTCAACCTACTGAGTGGCTATGATGTCTAAGTGTGTGCGTGAAAGGGACCACAGCGTCAACCCCCCCTCCTTCCTCCGCAGTACTCCTTTCTCCTCTGATGGTATCTGTTTAGGGGAATTGAAGCCTGGCTGGAGGGGAATGTTGGAGCAGTGAGATTGAGCTGCAGGACATAGATCAGCAACAGGGAAGAAGGAGACAGAGACATAAAGACAGAGAGGGGGACACATAAAAGAGGCCAGAGGAGAGAAGGAGCGAGGGATGGTCCAATCGCTGCAAAGTACAAACGTAAAAACTGCAGCTGGATTCAGTGATGCTGACCCCACTTTGTCAGCGTTGTGTGTGTGTTACACTGATAATGAGAGAGAATGATCACAACTTTGGCACCAGCTAATACATAGCAGGGGTCAAAGGTCAATGTGTCTGGATAAGAAGGCTAAGAAGAATATATTTTAAGCCACATAATGTGTTTTGATTTTATGCTGCAAGCAAATAACTGAACTAATAAAAGTCAAACTCTTCTCAACACTTTCTACATTTGCCTCTTCAAGCTTGGCACTAAAATTAATGATTTGATTAATGTCCAGTCTTAATATTAGGTGTGAATATCCTGAATGTTCCTCAAAAATTTTATATTGTGAAAGATCGGTTTTAATGATGGTTCCTGGAGGAGGCTTGGGTTAATAATCCAAATGTATTCAGAAGTGTGAACGGGTATGTGTCTCTAAGATCAAAATACCTCCTACTTTCAGATTGAAAGTTCCATTTCTCTATTGTCTAGCATAAATGATTACATATATAAGTTACATATATTCCAGATTTTCTCAAAACTGTATGATAAATAACTCACATTAGTTTTAATTGCTTGATCCAATATAAGACTTCTGTTGAAAAAAAGTTAACTGGAAAAATTCCACCAGTAGCTAAATGTAATCTTCTCCACCAGTATTATAAAATTACTGGTAAATTACAAAAAAGTTGGGACACTGTACAAAATGTGAATAAAAACAGAATGCAATGATGTGGATTTTTCAAATTTCAATATTTTATTCAGAATACAACATAGAAATTCCAAAAACGTTGGGTAACAATAAGAGGCCGCAAATGTAAAATGTACATATAAGAAACAGCTGGAGGACCAATTTTCAACTTATTAGATCAAAATAGGAATTGGAAACATGCTTGGGAATAAAAAGAGCCTCTCAGAGTGCCAGTGTCTCTCAGAGGTCAAGATGGGCATTCCCCCAATGCTGCGGCAAAAATAGTGGAGCAATATCAGAAAGGAGTTTCTCAGAGAAAAATTGCAAAGAGTTTGAAGTTATCATCTACAGTGCATAATATCATCCAAAGATTCAAAGAATCTGGAACAATCTCTGTGTGTAAGGGTCAAGGCCAGGAAACCAGACTGGATGCCCAACATCTTCGGGCCCTTAGACGACACTGCATCACAGACAGGAATGCTACTTTAATGAAATCACAACATGGGCTCAGCAATACTTCCAGAAAACATTGTCGATAAACACAATCCACCGTACCATTCGCTGTTGCCGTCTCAAACTCTTTAGGTCAAAAAAGAAGCCATATTTAAACATGATCCAGAAGTGCAGGTGTTTTCTCTGGAGCCAAGGCTCTTTTAAAATGGATTGTGCAAAGTGGAAAACTGTTCTGTGGTCAGATGAATTTAAATTTGAAGTTCTTTTTTGGACAACTGGGCTGCCATGTCATCAGGACTAAAGAGGACAAGGACAACCCAAGTTGTCTTCAGCGCTCAGTTCAGAAGCCTGCATCTCTGATGGAATGGGGTTGCATAAGTGTGTGTGGCATGGGCAGTTTACAGATCTGGAAAGGCACCATTAGGGGTGGCAGTGGCTCAGTGAGCGGCCGTCCTTCAACCGGAAGGTAGTAGGTTCGATTCCCGCTATCCCCACAGTTCATACTGTCGTTGTGTCCTTGGGCAAGACACTTAACCCTCCTTGCCTCCAGAGTTTGTAGCTCTGGTGTATGAATGTGTGTGACTGTGGAGGTGTGTTTGGTGGTGGTAGGAGAAGGTTGAGCGCCATTTGTGTGGCAGCCCCCCTCTCTATCTGCCCCAGGAGTGGATGTGTGTGAATAGGGTGAGTGGAAGCACGATGTAAAGTGCTTTGGGTGCCCGAGAAGGGTGCAGGAAAGCGCTATATAAATGCATGCCATTTACCATCAATGTGCTCCCATCCAGATGTCGTCTCTTTCAGGGAAGACAATGCCAGACCACATACCGCATCATGGCTGCGTAGATGAAGGATCCGGTTCTGAAATGGCCAGATTTTTCACCCATAGAAAACATTTGGTGCATCCTAAAGAGGAAGATGCGACAAAGAAGACCATTAGACAATAATGAGACAACATTCCTAAACTTGAGCCACTTTTCTCAGTCCCAGAAGTTTGCAGACTGTTATAAAAAGAAGAGGGGATGCCACACAGTGGTAAACATGGCCTTGTCCCAACTTTTTTGAGATGTGTTGCTGCCAGTGACATTTAAAATACTTAATACTTATTTTTTCCCTTACAATGATCAATTTTCTCAGTTTAAACATATGATATGTTATCTATGTTGTATTCTGAATAAAATATTAAAATTTGAAACTTTCATATTATTGCATTCTGTTTTTATTCACAGTTTGTACAGTGTCCCAACTTTTTGGGAATCGGGTTTGTAGATTGACTAAAAAGCTGTTCCCCTTTGTGTCCACTATAAACTGCTAGGTCTGGTTCTGTTTTTGATGTTTTGCCAGAAAAAATGGCAATACCATGTAAACCTTGTATGTGGAGATGTCATGTCCATATAGTGCCTGAGCTCAAATTACCAGTGGGCCTTAGTAAGACTGTAATAGAAAGAGAGGCTGTAGATTACTTTGTGGAAATTTAAATGAATGCAGTCCTTTGTAATTGGAAAATTGGTACAGTTTTCAAATAATATCAGTGCTAAATGGATTCTACGTTATATAAATGTGAAAATTACAAATTCTTAAGTTATTTCAACATTGACATGTTCAGGGTCATTATTGTTAAAATCTCGCACAAGGCACAAATTAAGTGTTAAGAAATTGTCACTTAAAAGAGACAATATTTCACAATATAATGTTATTGAGACATATTCAGAATATTCACACCTAATATTATGTCTGGACATAAGATCAAATCACTTAATTTTTCCACAAAGCAGTAATTTAGCACTGATGATTTTGTAGTGTACTGATTCACACCTTTCATCCTCCTAAATCACTGAATAAATACTTTATTTTTCAAAAATAGTTGCACTACTAGTACATAATGCTTGGTTAAGTTGAGGACTCCAATAACATGAACATTGAGAATCAAACATGTTGTAGGTTGTGTTGGTTATAGGCCACACCATGATCACCTGCTACTGCTCTGCAGTCCGTACAAGTGTTGTTTTGCACAAGGTCACAGAGTGGAGCATGGATTTAACCAGTGCATCCAACACATCTGACTAGGAATGGCCCCTCTGCACACAGAGGGACAGAGAATGCTTGCGTGTGTTGATGCATAAAGCCAGGAGGCAGGACACACTCTGATGGGACACACACACTGACATGCTCCGACACACACGTCGACAGCGGCTCTGTTCATCCAGAACGTTCTCTGATGGCTTTATCATTCTCCCCACCGCCCGCACCACGCCGCTGATCGCTGTGTGTGAGAGTAATATAGAATAATATTCATGGGGAATATTCAGATTTATCGTTGGGATATTAATTGTGGCGGCACTTTAAGTTATCCCTATTTTATGGGCCGGAAAGATAATAACCTAATAAGTTTCCCCTTGCTAGTGTAAGTGGTTGTGTGTGTGCAGGGGCTTTGTATGTGAGGTCAGTGGGGTCAGTGTGTGTTTGTATTGTTTCCGGTCTGAATATTCACCATTAAAGCTGGAGGAGTTGAACATATAGCTCATCATTAACGGCAGCATTCGTTTGACTTATTCTGTCACTGATATAACTATTAGTTTAGTGCAGAGCGCGCTAAAGTGGCCAGAGCGCTTCTTTTAGGAGTGAAAAATGGTCAGTGTGATAGTGTAGAGTGCCGCTATCAGTGACTATGAATGTGAACGCTCTCCTTTATGGGATGTCACCGGGCGAGCAGAATTAGAGAACATTATGAGAGGGAATCTTTTGAGGAATAAAATGAAGTCATGTGTCTTGTTAAGCCTTTTAGAAGTCTGCAAATAAAATGCTATCAAGGGCCAGACATGAGCTATGTGTGGCATTTTGAAAAGGACAAAACTACAATACACCTTGATATGACCTTTGCCATGCACTGACAAAGTAAAATATAAGAATATAATATAAAGAAAATGTATTATTGCGCTAACTAATGACTATGCCAAGATAGCATCCTCTTGAGACGTGAGGCATTTCCATAATCTAAGATGATAAAAAAGATCCCAATAGCTACATATTTACTCAACTGTTCGGCTGTGAGACTCAAAAAAAAGACAGAGGAAAAATATCCGTCCATTTTATATAAATTAAGCTTGTCTTGTTTCCATAATTGTCCAAAATAAAGAAAAAAGTATGCTAAGTATTGTAAAGGCATCTTTTAAGCACTGCTATTACTAGTCTTAGATAGCATCAGAAACGTACACCTTTTACACTGTATTTAGTATCTATATTGTAATAAACACAAGCAGATAATACTTAACCATAATAAAACAACAAAACAAAACAAATATATGGCTGCACCTAAGCTGATTTACACACACGCTTCTGTTCTAGTTTGTAGCATGCTCCACCATTGTAAAAACACCCTTAGCTATAGAAACACAACTTGTACTTGTGTAATGTCATGTACAATGTTTGTGTATCCAAAACAGAGCGGTGGAAGCACAACCCTCTTCAGTGGTTACCTGTAACAAACTGTGCTGTATCTGTGCCTTGGGACAAATGGGTGCACATACTAAAACAGATGCTAAATCCTTTTTAGGGCAAAGAAAGTTTGCTTGCACTGTGACGGTTTGGCATTTTCCAATGACTGAGAATTAGTCTGCACAGACCTTTACTCAAATGAATCTGCAATCAAATGGATTGTAAGCTGCTTTAGATAGTCATCAAATTATTCTTGGTCCATTTTTATATACAGTGTCCTCCATATATTTTCTCCAACAATAGTTTAATTTATATTACTGGTATCCGCTCATATGTCTATTAAATATTTAGAAATGCAGCATGTTTTCAATTTGAGATATTATGTGCACATTTTGATTATATCATTATTTCATCATATGTGGTTGCATGTTGTTTTAAGACTGCCAGCTCTGTCAGAGAGCTTTCTGGTGGTCTGTTCTTGTGCAGTTCTCAGACAGGGCCAATTAGCAGCCAAATGAAGACTTATCGACCACCCACCATCAATAGCACCATCGGCACCGGCATGAAGAGCGCCTTTAACACTTTTAACTTTGACCACTATTAAAGCCATTAAGCTACAGTTGTTGTATTTAACAAACACTTTCTGGTAATCATGCATATAATGATAACTATAATGTCAATGGCGTAATTTGTGATTTGAGTCTGTTTGGGGGCAGTTTATGTAAATGCAATTCTCCTGTGTGTGTGTTTATTGCAGGTCAAGCTGTCTTTGGCCTTTCCATTTTGTTTGCCATGTGATGAGTTCATTAACCCCCCCACCCCCCGCCCCCTCTAACACACATCTCTACACACATATCCATAAGGGACGCTTTAAAAACTGCTAATTTGGTCAATACTTAATTTTTCCTCCACAATGCTTTTTTTTCTCTGTGGTGTTGTGATAAGACATGGGAAGGGGGCGGGACTCCAGTCTGTGTGTGTTATCAGGAAGTGTGAAGTCTTATAGACTCTGGCTGAATTTCCACACAGCCTCCTATTACCTGTGAGTGTGTGTGTGTGCCGACACTATCGGGCCATCTGGTAAATGGATAGGTTGGTGAGGTGTCGTCATGGCAGCCAGTTAGCCGGGGGGATCCAAATGATGTCATCCCTCACCGTGGCAACACTTAAAGAGATAAGTTCCCTAAAGAGGCAGCCATTTATCAGCAGCCAATACACTGATACACACCCAAACACACACACACAGTTAGTGGAACTGAAACATAACACACAGTCTATTGTTGAACTATTTGACCACTCTGGCCCCCCCAACCACCCTTCTCTATTTGTAATCACCCTGTCATGGCAGACACTGACAGGGGGCATTGTTCACGTGTGTGTGTGTGTGTGTAACCTATATATCTCGAAGAAATTCAACTTGGGTGTAACACATTGTCTCACATTGTGTGTGAGTACTAGGGACCGATCAGCAGGAGAAGTGTCAGATCCATGGTGTAAAGATTAGAGCCAACTTTAAACAATTAAAGATGCATCAAAAAGTATGTATGTTCAGAAAACTATGGCCCGGGGGCCACATGCGGCCATTTGTGCTGTTTAATCTGCCCGTCAAGAATTTTATAATATTTTATTGATAATTAAACACCACATATATATTCTGCAGTGATCAGTCCTTATATATATATAGTTAATATTGTAAATGTAATGTAAATTTAAGGTGAAGTGTAAATATATACAGTATATATATATAAATATATATATATACTATATATAAAAAATATATATAAAAAACATTGTACAGTATGCATTAAACCAGGCAAAATGTGTTGCCTTGTTTTATATTGATAAAACATGCTATTGTTGTAATCATTTTCAGGATTCATATTTTGGCAGAAAAAGTTAAATAATGTTTCTTTAAATTCAGAGAAGGGCCCAGATTTACTGCTTTTTATGGTGTCACTATTTATTTGTTGCAAAGAAAAAATGCATTATTTTAAATTGACAAATTGAGAGACATAAGATGCTGACTTTAAAACCAGAAACATTTCCTTCCAATGCACACCAGCTTTGTAATATTGCCTTCTTTCATCTTGGAATATTTATTACAGGGGCGCAGTGACTCAGGTGTTAGACACTTAACCCACCTTTCCTTCCGTGACACAGCACAGGTG
The DNA here is from genome assembly GCA_024349245.1 of Neodontobutis hainanensis. Classification (NCBI taxonomy): domain Eukaryota; kingdom Metazoa; phylum Chordata; class Actinopteri; order Gobiiformes; family Odontobutidae; genus Neodontobutis; species Neodontobutis hainanensis. Next base: position 2,335,922 of record JALDNG010000027.1, read on the forward strand.
TATGAATGTGTGAAAATGTTGGGACAACGGATGGAAATATCCTAAGGCTACCATCCGGCGTGTTTACATTCATGTGGCTGTGTCTCATGTCTTTTCATTAACATGTACTGTCCCAATTAAATAAATAAAAATAAATTAACAATAAGACATACATTACTTAAAAAACACATTGCCATTTTGCCATCACTCATTTATTTTCTCTTGCCTGAGTAAGGATTCTCCAATCAACAGCTTAGCTTTACCTTCACTGTTTGAGCCAAAGCTGAGCGTTTTTAGGAGCATGGCACTAATTCTATTTGGGACACTTTGTACTACTTTTGGTTGGAAACTGGCCTGTGACATATAGCTTAAGTTGAAACCAGGATAAAAAGTACCTTTTTGTTTCACCACTTTGTGCCAGTAGGGGGTGTCAAGAGCTTTTGCAGTCTGTTTCTTCCATAACCTGAACAAAATTGTTAATTTGTTATTTTAATGCGATTGTTTTCTGCTATTTTAAACATGACTTCTGTCAACTACAAAAACTGTTGATCTTTTAATTGTACCAAAGCTGTATACCTTTTTGCTGTCCATTCTGTTTTCTGTTGTAGGTGATAGAAGTGATTCTAACTAAACATGTACCCTTTTTGAACAACACTCATGTTTAAAGAGGAACGTTTAAAGAGACAAAGTGTGTGCGCAGCTCCACATTCGTTGAAACAACTTATGTACAAAATGGGCCCATGGTCTTTTGCCCTGTAGATATCCGCACAGCGTTTTATTTCCCATCATCCACTGGGGTCCCCCGGCACCCCTGTGGATGTGAGTGTCAGCAGCAAGATGGCCTCTCTCTATTAGCTGTAATAGAGTCAGACTGAGATGTCAAAGAGAACAGACTCTTATCTGGAAGCGAAGGAGGAGATGGGAGAAGAGAGGGATGTGTGGAATTAGAAAGAGGGTGAAGAGCACTGAGGAGTAAAACATGTCGTACTGAAGGAACGGGAAGAGATGAGAGCTGTGGAAGTGGAACCATTAAGACTGAGACATCTTCATCTTGTGCCACACTGACCTGCTCCACTTCTGTTCTTTGAGTGTGGAGGCGAAAAATGTATCCCTTATGAGAATGTCTTTAGCTGCACACTGCAACAACACTGCCCTAAACTGTTCTTTTCTAAAAAAAAAAAAAAAATGTCATAACCAAACCAAGGCTCACATTGGTTTGAGCCAGCAGAGGGAGCTGTGAGTGCAGTAAGGGTCTTTATAGACAGTATAACACAAATAACACTACTTCATTTTTAGATTAAACATTCACTTATCATCATGCTTCAAAATATGCACAATTAGTATGGGAAATTAAATAAATTCTCACATAATGGGGACCCTTGGCCCTCTAGAAACATTTTGGAGGTGAATCTGCAAGCCTACTGTCCTCTGCTTATATTTCATCCTTACACTACTTTTTTACATAGAATGTTTGTGGCAAGTGTGTAGCTCTCAGCCAATCAGAGCTCACAGAAATACAGGGCAAAGCTAGGTGAGATGACCAGAGGAGAGGTAAAAACTCCATAAACCCCAAATTGTCTTTCACTCACTTATTAAATTAAGTGTAATATTGTGAATTGGATGATAACACCTCCAGACACTACAGTATAGTGATATTTATCCTAGCATGCTGAAGATGAGTCTCCAAAATTGACATCAAGTGAGTTTTTTGTATTATAGTCACATTCATCTGATGCACTTTTAATTTATGTTGTTAGCTCTATAGCAATTTAACTATGGAGGGGTTTTTTCTATCAATATGAAGAGCATAATGTGATTAATTATTTTTTTTTAGAGAATATCCAAAACATTTTATATTTACAGCCTTAATTTTTATACAACACAACATCTAATACAAGCATACCTATCTGAGCACACTCAGTAACTGCATAGATGTATTTGACTAAATTGGTCTTGGTAACTATGAAGGTATCACAAAGACACACTGGTGCTGCTCATTTGCACTATTCCTCTGAGTGGGTCTCGTCATAATTCCAGGTAATCTCAGGGATGTCATAGCGCTGCCCATTTAAAGTTAATCACTGTGCTGTGTTATGCACCGAGGGAGGCGTGGCGGTCCTTTCATGTGTTTCAGGGGGAAAAAAATGCGTGAGTGAGCGGCGGAAACATAAAAAAGATCAAGTAAATGATGTGTCGCCAGGATAATTCAGTGTGAAGACAAGATCCCGACAGAAGAAAAGCTGACATCTCACTTCAGAGACAAAGTACAGGCACCTGCCACAGCACCGGGCGTTACATTGACATCTTTACTCAAACTGTATTATTAATGTATTTCTGATACAATGGACATCCAAAAATTTGACCTAAACATTTTTAATTTTGCTCATTTAATGTGGTGTGGCATTTTTTCCCAGCATCTCTGCCCAGACAGTTTTTTTCCATCTGTATAAAAGTATTTAATAAAATATATGTTTGATGAGTAATATTGCATTTAAGCTTTCATCTGGTAGACTCAAACTGGCTTATATATCCCTCAAAGCCCTCAAAGGCCTAAGCTATTGCACTGTTGGGGAAAAAAGAGTAACTATAATTTGAGAATGTTAGTGTGTTGAATATTGTTTTAAAATAAAATTATTAAATGTTATTAAATTTATACATTTAAATTATGCTTTAAGCCCTGGATTCTCAACTGGTGGGGTGGGACCTAAAAGAAGTCACAGACATGTTTATAGTGGGTTGTAAAAAGTGTGGTTAAGAAAAGATGGTGGAAAAATATAGTCTCAATTAAAGACTTTTAATCTGGTAAAAACACAGTTTGCTGGTGCTAATGTAACAACAACTAACTAAAAAGTGAAATGTTTGTGTTACATCCCTGTCAATGGAGAAAATAAAATAATTTTTTAAAATGGGTCAACAAAACTGTGTCCCGAGATGAGACCAGTTGAGAACCACTACTCTAAGCTTCCAGTTGATTTTATTTCACAATGTGTATACAAAATCAAATTCAGACATTTACCATTCATATCTTTTTCTAAAAATATGTGACAAATATATTGATATAATTCAAGTTTTGTTTCTCCATAAAAGGTTGTAGGCAACCTTTATGACTCATGGGGGGACTCCTTAATAACTGAATTATGAATAAATTGTAGCAGAAGAAACCCTTGAACACGTCTTACATTGGAAATGTTACCAATATGGGAAAGAAAGGAATGTTAATTCAGATTCAGTTACTTGTACCAAAACTTAAAACATACCAGTATAATTTGAGAGTTATTGTCATTGCAGATACACGCATCGTCTGACACACAAACACCTCGGTTCCATACATGGTGCTCCCTGGGCTCAGTGCCACGCTCCTCATCATGTTTGTCTAGGCTAATCGCCCGGACGCCTCCTCCTCCCGGCGTTAACTTTGTTAGAACAGAGACACCTCGTTAATGACGCTGGGCTAATTGAATGAAATGGCCATACTAACGAGCATAAAAACTCCCACTCACATTTTGCTAATTAACAACACACTGGCTTAATTACAACAGTAGAAACACGCGCCGCGCTGCCTCGTTACTGTTAATTGCCGCGGCTAACAGGGATTTATGGTAATTGGCTGCTTGAGCGTTGTTAACGAGAGGCTGAATTAGTTAGACACAGCGAGACAAGGGAAGAGCGGAGATGTGCCAGTGCTAATTAACACCGGGCAGACTCGTGCACTGTTGGGCGGGCCACAGGCCTGTATTGATCATGTGATTGGTCCGTTTGATATCAGTCTCCTCTGCTTGAATCAGCCAATGTCACACTGGCTTTAGACAAAGAGAAAACATTAGAAATAAGATCAATCCATTTGAATTTTTTTTAGCTGCTCCAAAATCTTTATGCAAGTATCAAAGAGAAACATGAATCAGTCTTTTTTTCCAGCAGTGCACTTTGTTTTTCCAAAATGCAGTGCTATTTTGATGTAGTTATATATTAATAAGTATAAATAGTTTGTAAAAAACTTTTACACAGTTCACTTTTAACATTGGCCCACCTACAGTTTATTGTTGTGTAAAGTAACTAACTGAAGTGTCTTTAATTATGTTCTCTTTTGGAAATTAAAACCTTCTTTCATTTATTAATTTGTTTGGAAATTGGAGTTGGAAATTTACAAGTTACTAAGTGAAAATGTTCATTAAATTATAAAGACTCAATAGGCCAAAATAAATGTGTAATTAGTCATAATACATTGAAAATACACAATTATCACAGACACACATGTCAAGTGTGTCTGTGATAATTGTGTATTTTCAACAAACACAAAACTAAGACAAAGAGAGTTAATCCCAGTTTGAAATGACTATATTTCTAACAAATGCCATCATCAAAGGTGACCATTTATTCCTTCTCCGGCTCGACTACCTCTATCATTCCTCCCTTTCCTTACTTCTTAATTTGCCCATTCTTCGTCTCCCTACCTCCTCCTCTTCTTCTTCATATTCACTGGCTTTTATCCTCCTCTTCCTGATAAAGTGATTATGGTTATGTGCTCAGTAGAGGGCACTCAGGCAGATACACTCTAGATTAGTACACTGTGCATGTGTTATTGCTCTGCCGCTGCTTCGGGCCTTGCCAGCGCTCACAGCTCATTGGTTGTAGATGAGGGAATGTCAGTTAGTCATTGGTTAAAAGCTCTGGTTAGTATTCATAATGGCCTCTCATTACCGCCTACGCCTGATGAATACATACAATGCTGTCTCTCGGCGGAGATGCATGTGTGATAACTTGACAGAAATGGTTAATGTTTCCTGATGTCTTTATGGTGTTATTTGTTCAGTCACAAACATTTCACTTGCACTGCTCCATCTAGGTCTTCTCAATAACACCAGCAGAGCGTCATTATTGTGCACCTGCCGCCGGGCTTCTCTGTAGTTAGTGCTAAAATGAGCAGTTTACAATTTGGTACTGCGTGCTTTAAACAAAGTTAACTTCACATCATCTGCCCGACCCAAACTTGTGAGAGAGAATGTTTTTGTTTGAGCAAATAACATGCAACACAGTCTGTATATAATATCTGTCATGTCTTATAATCTACCAATGTACCTTTTGTTCAATTAAAGTCAATAAGGTCAGGACATGGAGAAAGATTTGGATGATTTTTGAATGGAAGTGAAAAGAAGTGTGATGGTTTCAGTCAATATCCCACTTTTGCATTAGATTACTTGTCAGCAAAATTTTATCCTTTGGTCCACTACTACAACTGTTTTCAGACTTTTCTCTGGCAGCAGAATTAGTATTTCATCCAGGATAAACTGCAAATGGCACAGCCAAATGTCACTATTTTAAATGGCTTTGGGATTGAGCCATAGGCCAGGGAAATATTGAAGATGTTTTGACTTTTTACTCCACAGTATTTAACTTTTTACAGGACACTTACACTTGGATGCACATGCTGTGACAGCATGGAAGAAATTTAAGCCTTTTGAAACAGCTTGGAGTAATAATGATAAGGCAGAAAAGAAGTTAGTCAGAGAGAGTAAAAGCACTTTGTATAAATCTAGGCTACCAGTGGCATTATTTATTTAAAATAAAAGTGAAATAGAGTGTTCATACAAATGAGAGCCTCGATTACAGAAACAAAAGGAGAGCAGTTGTAATTGATGACTTCCATTGGGGCTCTGTGTGTATACAGTGAGTGTGTGCCGTGTGCATATGCAGATGAGCTGTGTGTCAGTGAGTTGCGTTGTGACAGGGACTAATGTCTAAATCAGCCAGACTCCATCGCCCTGTCGCCCCGCTCCCCTACAAATGTCACCTGTTCCCGGCCAGTGATTTGCATAATGCAAAGCTTCTCAGTCGTAACGGTCCGATTAGCGGAGGAGCGCAAGACCATTCCTGACGCACCAAGCCGTTAACGGCTCCTTTTGCCGGGAACAACTGTGATTAACTGTAGGGGGCGAGGGGACGGGCCGGGGGAAGAGTGGAGACGGGAGCTGGCCTGGATACTCTCAATAAGGCTGTATTAATTATAATTACACAGGTGCATAGAAGGATCCGAGGTGGACAAAGCAGGACAATGCCTACTTTTATAAAACATCCCCATATAGAAAATGTCACACTTTTGTCTGTAATGAACAACAAAGAAATGGCATACCTATAACATACTACCCTCTGCTTTTCAGCAACAGTCTTCCCTACATTTAAGTGTTGGAAAAGGGTACTCTCTGGGTGATGCTTATTCCCATCCACAAACAACTGCTACAAGGTCTAACCACTCATATAGAGTAGAGTATAGAGTCATGTACCAACACAAATAACACCGTGACACCTTACCAGCCTTTTTATCCATCCAATGTAGTTGTTCATTTTAGTAAAACAAGTAGTAGGTTTGATTTTAAGTCATCTCACTGTCTTTACTACCACTTTTCTTGCCAAAACTGTTCCTAATCCAATGCATCTCCATCTTTAGGTTTAAATGAGGGTATGGGCCTACACTTCAGTAGAAAACTTAAATTTTTCATAAAGTTTTAATATGAGGTAAAAAACAACTTTAGATGAACAACATACCATTTAAGTTGTTTTGCCGTGTTTTTTGAAAGTAAATTTAATTTAAAGAAAGTGACTGCATACATTAGATTTACAAAGTGTTGCAACTAGGCGGTGCCAATCACAAGATACTGATTAATTGATCATCACACTGTTGCTTAATAGTTGATTTAAAGTTTTCTAATTGTTACACAAAATTATTTAAATTGGTCTAGAAACAGCAACACCCCAGCACACTTACAGCATGTTGAAGCTTCTATACCGTCTTGACTACTTGGCGTGCACAGGACATATCATGAAGACGGGTGGTATTTGTGTGAGTGTAATGTTTTAAGTTGCCTCTCTTTCTCTTCCCTAATGTCTCTCTGGGCTGTGTGTCTCGCGCCTCCCTCCCTCGCCTCTCCGTTTGACGGATGAGGCCGGGATGTGAGGATGAGAGGATGAGAGGGGAGATGTGTTGCACCTCACTTCTCTTTCTAATGTCTCCCACTGCCGGCAAACCATGCGGAAAACTAAAGACTATTAATGCCACAAACAAATCTCTCCCAAAACGGAAACCTCTTTTACATGTTTTAGTGCACTCAGGCTCCGGGCCTAATGACATGGAGAAAGGAGGGGGACGCACAGAGGGAGCAGTGGAAACAGATGACATAAGGTCCAGTAATCAGGCTCATCAAAGTGCAGCGGAACTAACAGCTCACAACAACACAAAGAGGAGCCCCAAAGCCACGCTGTTGATTGTGCGTAGTATGTTTTGAATGGATATTATAAATCCTGAAGATGGTTTTATTAACGACATTGTGTTAAAGCATCAATCAGGTTTTGTGTTGCAGAATTGTATAAAAACGACATCTATTAGAGCACTTTACGCAACATCTATGGCCTGCTACGTCAGGAAAGCAATGGAAAAACCAAAAGCTCATCATTGTAACTATTATGCTAATAAGTGGACGCAGTCAACTTGAAGTGCTTTCAATAAAGTCATCTCAAGCCATGAATAAACAAAAACAGTACTATGTGAGTTGGGTCAACTGTTTCTATTATCAAAAGAGGTCCTCAGTGTCCCAAATAAGTGTACTGTATTGCTTTGGGGGCATTTGATTCCATCATCTAACAAAACAGTGCACTCTGATTTAGGATAGAGAATCTTTACTCAGAAAACACAAAATGCCGGGGGGCACCAACATTTCGAAAGGGTCATTTGCCCAGTGTAATCCCCCTCTCTCTCGCCCTGTCTCCTGTCTATCTATATACTGTCAATCAATCAATAAAGGCAAAAAGGGTAAAACAATATCTTAAAAACAAAACACAAAATGCCAGTGTGTTCTGTCATGGTCTTTATCTTGTGATAAACTCATTTAGAATTGATCACTTATGGTCAGGAGATGATGAGAATGATAGATGTTATTAGCAACAGTTCATATTATTTCCATTTTAAAATTGATGTCTTATCACACACAAAACGTTTTGACATTTGACATTAAATAGTGAGTGATAAAAGTCAAACATTATAAGAACACTGAATTAACTGATAATTTTAGGAACATCTTCTTCTGCTGTTAATTGCGGCAAACTATCGCTCCAGCGTTTAAATTTATTGAAATATTGTGTACTTAGAGCTGGTCACTCCAGAAACATTCGGAGCACTCCTGACCCACTTGTGACAATTTACACTGTAGGGGTAGGTAGGTCTATCTGACATTTTTGTCAAAATTAGCATTTCAAAGTTTTATGCATTTTGGGACTTTTTTTTTGAAAAACTGCTCAGAACAGAAATAGAATTGTAAAACATTAAGGGGATGTTCTGGTAATGAAAGTGAGGAGGTGAGATTTGATTACACATGAAATAAGAGGATGTATTATGTTAATGTAAACTGGACATTTGTGATGGAGAAGGGAAAAAGTAAGATCTCTGTTGGTTTTGGCTTGTTATATAACAAGATGTATTATGTTAATGTGAGGAGCATGTTGTCACACACTGACACACATCGCCAAATTTAAAAATGTTTGACTTTTAACTTCTATAGGCATGTTACCATGTTTTCACATGTGACAGGTTTTTATTTTTATTACTGGCTGGACAGATGGTTTGACCTATGTGAGTCCAAACCCCCACACCATCCTGATGTCATGACGGCCTTGTAGCTCTATCGTAGATGTGGTCCCAGTCACTGTATGCAGATGTTTAGTTGTCTGCCTGTGTGAGATAAAAGATTTCACAGAACCATTGTGGTTATGATGAAACACCCCTGACCACATTGTACTGATTTGAAAACAGAGGACTTTCCACAGACATCAGTCAAGTCTAATTCCTTTTACAGCTTTCACAAAGTAACAGCAACTCCAGTTATTAACCTGCTCCACCTCAGATAGCCCCAGTCGAGCCCATCCAAGTCTTAACCAAGCCTTCAGTGATAGCATCGCTGTGTCGGAGTGGAAAAGAAGCGCTCCCATTAGATGTCCGGCTAGATAAATAGACTATAATGGGTTGCAGGGGGTGCGTTTGGTCGTTTGGCCTGACGCTCTCATCAGATGTGATCTCAGGGTCGCAGCCATGAATCAGGCAGAGGTGCGACGTCATTGGTCATCCTGACAGCGGAACAAAGTCTCCGAACTGGGGAGGGACAGCCGCCGCTAATGGAGCCAGATTAGGATGGGTGTGCTGTGTAACTAGCACTGGCACTGGCGGACTTACTCTGTTAGACGTGTGGGGTCACTGACTTCTTTATGAGATACCTGAGCAAAGCATTGTGGGCCAGTGGAGCTGTGGCGCTGCATGTGCATTTTGTATGCATTGTGCCCTGATTATTTTTGGGTGGTATTTATGATGCGTAAGTGTGCGTTAGCAGCTGTGTGTGTGTGTGTGTGTGTGTGTGTGTGTGTGTGTGTGTGTGTGTATGCACAGCCAGTGATGTGGTAGCGGCGGGGCTGATAAGGAGCAGATAAAGCTTTAAGGGCTAATGGTTTCCACTAATGAGAAAACTGGCTGTGATTATGACAAATAGGTGGAGAGCAGCAGGCTAAGCAGCGACACATAGCCGCTATTGTTAGGCAGCCGAGCCTCAGCATCTCATTACAGCGGCTCCTGATAGAACAGCCTGCTTCAGATATGGGCCCGCTCCGCTCTTATTCACACCAAATGGATCTCAAACTCTCATGACCCCGGCCCACTGTTCTGTCTGGGATGTGCTTACACACTTGGTGGCCTAAGAAAAGAAATTCAACTGCGGTGTCCTCGCAGCCCTCTCCATATGTGTTAAAATATTAGATGAATTAACATTACTTTAAAATATTTGTGTAGTAAAAATGCATTATATTTGAAAGCAGTAGCAATATAGTATGTTAAATATAGCATCCATTCTGTCATCTGTTCCACCTTCAGTCAGGCTGCAACACTGATATTTAGAATTTCCTTGTTTTGAGAAAATTATATTTATTATTCATTGATTCTTTGCTATTTTTGAGACTATTTATCATCATGTCTTTTGATTCAAAGCAAATTTTCGGTACAGGCTCTTCAGTGTATCCAAATTGCACATTCTGACTTATTCTGTCTCATTGGAAACAGGCCTCTCTTCAAAAGACAGGTATTTTGTGCATATTTTTTTCAAACATATATTTTGTACCTTAGCTCCTCTTTTAGAACCAGGTCTACAGCCCAGGTCTGGGGGAGGCAGACACACGCTACAGCTTTAGGTGTTGGACATGTATTACATTTTGATAGAGCTTATATACTGAACAAAAGTTTAATGGCAACCCTTTTGTTTTTTCCTCTATTTTTTATGAGCTAAACTAAAAGATCTAAAACTTTTTCACAAAAGGCATATTTCTCTCAGATATTGTTCACAAATCTGTCCAAATCTATGTTAGTGAGCACTTCTCCTTTGCAAAGATAATCCAGGTGCCTCACAGGTGTGACATATCAAGATGTTGACTAGAGAGCATGATTATTGCACAGGTGTGGCTTATGCTGGCCTCAATAAAAGGCCACTCACAAATGTAAAAGAAAAAGTATTAGATCTTTGAGTTCAGCTCATGAAAAATAGGGGGAAAAAAACAAAATGTTGCATTAAATTTTTTGTTAAGTATACGTGTCTGTGGAGGCTCAGAATTGATAAAGTCTCTTGTAATTAGAGACGAAACGTCTTCACCTTGAAAACTGAGTCACTATGCTTTTGCTTTAACCTTTTCTTTGTTCAATATAGTTAGGGTCTAGATGAGCTGTAATAGTCTAGATTTCACACTGAGCTTCACTACTACTTTATTCTCTCCTCCTTCTCATTCTCTAGTTTTTATTTGTGGTATTTGCTAGTCAATTGTTCTTTGACCCTTGGTCCATCTCTGTCCTGTCTCTTTGTCTCTTCTCTGTCCACTCAACTCAGCTGGTCAAGACAGACGGCCTCTCTCTTGGGTCTGGGTCTGTAGAGGAGCCCTCAGATGACTTTATTTTGTAACTGGGATGTGCTGTCTATACTAAGAGCACAAATGTAACAAGCACAAAACTCAAAGCACTGATATATTCTTATAACTCTGCACGGGTGCTGTTCTTATCTAAATATAACCGTAAGAAAAAATAATATAACTTTTCCACAGAATGCAACTTGTAAAATTACCTCAGAATCACAACACTCTATTAGAAGTTGAACAACAACGTTTTCTCATGTGTTTAACTGCACTGAAGACTTAACTTTTCACTACAAAAGCTGTGATCTTGGCAGTATGGCTTGTTTGTGTCGGATTATTCATATATTCATATCACTTATCGGAGCTTGCAATGCAATAGACTGGCTGTAGTATATTAATATTCCTTAACCTTTATTCAACCCTTAAAATCCCAACACCACCCTTTAACCTTCCACTCTCAATCATCCAGTGCTTTCCTCCTTCATTCCTTCAACCTTTCCTTCATTCCCTCTCCCTCCCTCCTTCCCTCCCTCCCCCTAACCCAAAGCCATTTCAGCATGAGATTATAAATGGAGCCTTGGGAAAACGTGATAAATCAATTAATCATTTGTAGCTATGTAGCCTAATGAGTGAACTGAGGTGTCATAATTAGTTCTCCCAGTATCAATCACTAAAGTGCAAGTTTGCTGATAAACAGGCCGCTGATGAGAAGCGAGACATGGCTCTGAGGAGGGCTGCCGCTGCTGAAGTATCACACGGGTGCAGCGCTAAACATGCAGTAATGAGCTACGTTTATACTAGTTAGGATTCACACACTTTCCTACTACAGCTCAAGGCGTCTCTAAATGGAGATGGTAGGATACAAAAAGATCAGCTAGAACTATGAAATTATCCCAGAAAAAGCTAAATATTTTTCACAGTAAAGATTCAGATAAGATTAGAAAACCTTTATTAGTCCCAAAATGGGAAAATTGCCTTTTGCAACAGCAGTGGTACAGTGTAGAAGCAAAGTATCACACAGGTAAAAAGCCAACCTGGCCACAACAAAAATAAATTAAAAACTATTCATAGACAGGATAATCAAAATGATGATTCCATTTTGAGATGATGTGTTAAAACAGTTTTTAATTGCCCTTCATGTGCATTTACATTCAAGATCATGTAATATTATGTTAAAAATATCACAATATGCTTCTAAACTTGCTGTTCGGTTTGTGGAAATCACTACGAAGACCTTTAAAATTGAACAAAGGACTGTTCAGCACCATGGACAGCGAACAAGTCCATCGCAAAATGGGCACACAAATAAATTGGTTCTGAATCTGAAACTGTAGGATTTGGATGGAATTGAAAACCAATGCCACAACTAAGACTGTCTGTCTGCTAAATAAGTAGAACAAACACAACTTCTTGGGAGTGACAATAGGCAGCACACTGAAGTGGTCTAAGCACAGCAAGTGTTCTGTTGCAGTTACAGGAAATCTGGTTCTTACTCATTTAGATTATTGCCCAATGGTGTGGTCTAGCGCCTCAGACAAAGCCATGGAACTCTTGCTTGTTCCAGAAAAACAGTCTTAGGTTGGCCATTGGCGAGGGATCATACAGACATATTATTGAAATTGTATAAGACATCACTTTGACTAAGATCCTTAATATACACTGAGCTCTTATATAACAGCAATTTTCACAGTTTAATACAAGAGGTGCATTACAAAGGTGTTTATGCTGGTGCATCAAAATAAGGCTCTTACATACATTTGCTCTTTAAAGCTCCATAAAACTCAGTGAAAGCACTCCATTCGTTATTTCCTGCAAAACAAAAAATGCATTTATGATTGTTTGGTTACATTTATGAACTAAACTTTATTTTCATTCTGTATTTGATGATGGGCATGTGATCTGTTGGCTCATAGGAGAGTGTGAGGCATGGGTTTTCAAGCCGAAATATCACAACTGGATGCCGAAGATTAAAATAAAGATTAAAAATTTGTCTAGACACCAAACATCAAATGTATCTGAAATGTACACTTTAAGCCAAAACTACATGAAGACTTTTCATTTGGGGTCAATATGTGTGGCCTTGTACAGCTATTATACTACATAATTTATCGAAATAAATATAAGATGATAAAAAATTAATGTACTTCTCATTTAAATCACTGATATGAGCACTGGTACATATGACTGATGGAGACTTCTCCCAGGCCACAGCATCTGTAACGTCTGTGTGTTTGTGCTCCTTCATCAGCGCCAAGAGAAAGTGTACACGCAGAGGTTAAATAAATGAAGTGCTTATTACAGCCCTGGCTCTGAGGAGTTAAGCTAAGCCATGCATATATAACACTTAGATTTAGAAGGGGGTGTGACTGTGTGAGGGGTCAGAGCGGAGGTCACCGGCTCAGAAGTGTTTTTATATATATATATATATATATATATATATGTGCGTGTGTATGTGTCTGTGGGTGTGAAGGAGTGCTAATGGTATTTCAGCGCTGGGAAATGCCCCAGTGAGCAGCCTAACTTATGGAAATCACAACCTCAACGCTAGAAGCCATTATCAGCCTCATTTGCATAAAGACTCTTTCAAATAGGCTCTTGAAGGCCGGGACACGCCCCCTGTCCCAATATTCCTTTAAGGTTCCATTAAGGTTTGACTAAAGTTGAACCTAACCCCCCTGTCGCCCTCTCCTATCGACACGCAGCAGCCCGGCCTGCTCAGACCAATCACAGTGATGTATGAGTAACCGCGTTAACACGGGCAGACAGGGCCACACACACCTACAAACACACACACACACACACACACAAAGACACGCAGGATGGTAACAAGCCATTAACGAAGCCTTAATTGATGAGCTCGTTAAGATCTGTTATTAGAGAAATTGATTTCAAATAGCCACTTTAATCTGCTGGCCAAGGGGAAACAGGCCACAATGCAAATTGAAGCTGCTAAAGTACATAATGGAGCAAGTAATTCATAGATTTCACTTTCACTAATTAATAATTGGAGATTAGAAGAGGTGTTGGTGTGTGTGTGGTGGTAATGCGGGTCCATTGTGAATCTCGTGTTATTAATTAATGAGCTTTATTCCCAGGCAACCTATTAGTCATTAATGTGTGTGTGTTGTGTGTGTTTGTGAGCTTAAGTGCATTAGGCTGGGAGTGTTTATGATTATGCTACACATTTTGGGTAAACATAAGTTATTATGAAGCAAGACTTAAATGAGCTGATACCAATCATAGTATTTTGTGCCATTTTGTTGGCTTAAGGTGGCTGGAAATGACTGATGATGTATTTAAAAGAAGATGCAATATCGTACACTTCTGGCAAATTATGCATCTGCTCTGGGTACTGGGTAAAGCACTACTGTTATTGGTACAACACTTTAACAAAAGAGTGTTGGATCTTGTACTCAACAAATTACTCTATCCCAATATAATATGTCTGTAACTTTACTTATTTTTCTGTAAAACTGATTGAAACTGACTCCATTGCACTTTGAGGTGCTTCTCAAGTGCCATTCAGTTTATCTCCACTATAGAGGAAGGTAGAAGAAGATTCATTTGGAAGCTTAATGAGCAAATGCAGCGTTGGACAGAAAATGGGGCACAATGGGGCTGCTGTTGGCTCATATGGTGTATGCAAAGAGTTAAACAGACTGTATCTGCTTTTTCGTGTAGCTGGGGAAGATACTTTAAACCTCTTATTGTAAAACAGCTTGTTTCCAATAAAAAGAGCGCTCCCATTGGTCTTCACCGGGTTTTCAGATGATGTTCCAAGAAGTGTTATAGCTGCTAATAAAACAGAGAAAGTGTATATTCAGCACTGAATATGTCTTAATACACAGCAAAGCAGCACAAAAAATAAACAAATATCAATGGAGAAAAGGGAGGCAATGTGAAATCGGACAAATACTGTCAATTCAATTACGTCATGTTTAACAAGGCGTCACAGTCGACTCTCAACTTCAGTATGGTGTAATGTGTTATGTTTTCTACAAACATGTATCGTGCAAAAGTTTATGTGGTATAAAAAAGATAAAGATCAGAACTTAAAAACTACTCACTATTTTGACACTTGTCACTGTAGTTCTAAGCTTCTGTGTTAGATTACATTCATATCAGAACTGATTTGTTTTCCAAATGTCTATGAAGAAGATTGAACCCTGGCCACAGACTCTCTGTTGGAAAAAACATGCTGAGCGCCCCCTGGTGAAGTGATGATAAAAAAATTAATCAGTACTTCAATATTCATTTCACTAAATCCCTTATTGTTGACATACGTAATATTATTTCAGTGCATCAAGCATACTTGAGAACAGATTTTGATAATTTTTCTCACCCATGTCTGAATAAGTTATTTGTCATGGCCGGTTTCATTGATGTATTTTCTCCATTGAATAAACACTAGTATTGTGCATGTAGTGAGTTTAATTGACAGGTGTTCTGTGTCAAAGTGTTCAGTAGATCTATGCACTTTTTGAGATAGGCTTTTTAAATTGACTTAAGGTTTGAGTAAAGGTTTGAGTGGTTGGACTTCTCGTAGACCCCGAGCTTAACGGGTCATGAACCAGACTGTATGCGGTGGCTGCTTGGAGCCAAGGAGCACCGTTTAATCTCATCTTTTTTATCTGTCTTCCACGCACACACACCCAAACACACACGGTGTATAATTCCAGTATTAGTGGTGGTATTAGCCAGAGTGGAGCAGGTACTTAACACTGAAAGGACTGAAATCACTTCCCAGGGGAGCTTTTATACAATGCCTGTGTGTATGAGTGTGTGTGTGTGTGTGTGTGTGTGTGTGTGTGTGTGTGTGGGAGATAGCACCCATTGTGGCAGCGGTGCAGCTTTCTGATTCTTGTGTGTGGCTTAAGCCGGAGGAAGTGCGTTCGGGACGGCTCTGGCCCCCCTGCCTTGATTTAATGTGGAGAATTGGCTGATGCTGTATTGAATCAGGCTGGGGCCCATATTGTTTGGCTGCTGGGGATTACACGTTTAGCAGCTAGTGATCTGGCCTCAGTTATAACGCCACTCGCAGAAAGAAGCAGCTCTTATCAGCGACTGAGCCCGCTCTCTGCCACATTCACAAGCCTCCAATACACTTTAATTGAATTTCTTTTTAGAGACAGAGAGGCTCAGACGGCTCATGGCATTCAATTTACCACCTCCCCTGTCAACGTTTAGATCCCTCAGCCGTTCTCCTCCTCCCGGAAAAAAAGGAAGCGCCTCCTCACTACAAAAGGGAACTTGCAAATACCATATTTATCTCTGTTCCCTCTCTCTGCCTCTCTCTGCTATCCATGTCAGTTATTATATCATTTCAATGAATACTCGCCAGGAAATGGGCTTATCTCACAGGCAAAATATCTATTTCTTTCAGGCGTTGATTTAGTGTGTTTAAAGCTCACGGCGAGGACAGACAGACTGTCAGCTCAAGCGCTGCACTAAAGCAACGATGCTATCGGCCCCCGAGCTGAAATACTGATGAATGGAGAGACGGGGGGGGGGGGGACTGAGGAGGCAACAGAAGGAGACAAAAGTACAGACAAATAGGTGGCAAGGAGTAAAAGGATGGAGGGGTCGAGAAGAGGAAGTGACAGGAGGAGGGAGTCCTTTCACCTCTTTTTATGTTGATTTGTCCATCCCTGCCTGGTTGTGCTGCAGAATGGTTATTTGAGCAGCATGGTGCAGCTTTAAAAAAGTGTCAAAAATTTAGATCCAGTGACACCTGCCATCAAAACAGACAGAACAGTTACTCTCCTTTATAACTGTTTAAAAAGTAGGTTTTCCCCCATTGTTCTGGATCTCTGAGGTGAGATTGAGATTAGATGGAAGACAAACATGGACTGTATAAGTCAACAGACCAATCATTAGATCTATGGTACATTCAGTATATACTGCATGCTTCAAGAATATATCATCAATCATTTAACATTACCTCCCCAGCCAACTCCTTTTACCCTCACAGAAACTCATGTCACTCATAATCACTGTAATGGTTTTCTAGAAAATACATTTATTTCATTGGCCACATTGTGCCTACTCCAGCTTTAGAACTAATGCTGAGAAAACAAGCCAAACTCGCTTTTATGTGTAGAAATACGGTATTATTTTCACTGACCTATTCCTTTTAGATGAAAGATGTGGGTGCGTTTGGTGTCGTGTTCACACACAGCTGATGTTGTTTGTGTCTCGTCCCGGCCACTTTCCATTTCCATAATGAAGCACTCCTCGCGTGTCATGTGGCGAAATGCCTTCATTTGAAATAAGTGCCACACTCCAGACAATTGTTGCCTCCGTGCCTGATTGACAGAGAGCTTCGCTGGCCACAGAGCTCTGCACCAAATGCTCCCATAATGGATTTTCCCAGCAGCAATTAGACCAGTGGCAAAAGAAATTTAGTTCCTAATCCCGCAGGAAAAGAGCTCTGAATGTTATCTGTGTTCAGCTGCACATCAGGATTTTCCACATCAAGGATTTTAAGAGAATATGTCGAAAGAAACTGTAGAAAGAATTGAATATATGACATAAACAGTAATAAGGATTGAGTTGTCTCTAAATGTGTGACAGTTGAATTACTTTATTTGTCTCAAAATTTGATAAAATAATCCACAGACTGGATCTTCTGAAAAGACAAGTGACAACAGAATGAATACTAAAATAAACATTATAAAGGTAATCTTTTTGTATCATACTTGAATGGTTCATTAGCCCCACGTATTCCCCCTTCTTGATTTTTAAGGGTTAAGTCTAAAAGAAATGATGGCCAGAGAACAGATAAAACCCATGCTGTAGTTTGAATCTATTTCTGAGGTTGAGAAATAAATCTAGATCATCTTGGGGCTCTGTGTGACAACAAACACCAGTGTCCTGTTTTAATGGTGCCCTACCTGATGGCCAGCCCGTCCCCTGCAGCAGAGAGGCCCACATTTGTCTGCTGAGTGTGTGTGTGTGTGTGTGTGTGTGTGTGTGTGTGTGTGTGTGTGTGTGTGTGTGTGTGTGTGTGTGTGTGTGTGCATTAGTGTGTGTCAGTGACACGACTGGCCACAGGCCCTGAAATCTAACATGGTTTAACAATGTCACAGTGTCAGCCATGTGCCGCAGCGACACACACCGGCCCAGGCCTACGCTGCTGTGGGTGGACAGGGTTATAGAGTACAGCAGCTATTTTTCTTGCGCAACGACTGGCCAAGTGGCCCCGGGAAGCACAAACACACAAATACCCCGCACACACATACACACATGTACGCAGCCATCTCATCTGGCCAGTATAATTCCATTTGTCTGGTCCAGCAAGCAGTTGGCTAACTCCATGAATTATTACAATCCCATAAGGCATCTGGGGTGCAGCGCGCTGGGGGCCCAGTGTGTGTGGCCTCCATCTACCATTTAAGTTACCATGGAACAGTTACACTCCCACACACACACCCTTCCTCTCTCTCTTATCACACTGTGTGTATCTTCTATCTTCAAATAATGTTTTGTCTCTTTCCTTTGTGCTATCATGCTGCTACAAATGGAAAAACGGCATCTCATTCCTCTCTCTGGGGTTTTTTAGCAGCTCATTTTTTCAGCCGGGGTCATGTGTGTGTGTGTGTGTGTGTGTGTGTGTGTGTGTGTGTGTGGGTGCGGGTGGTGGTTGCGGGTGGCACGGTAACAGTGGCAGACAGATGGCCATTTCTCTCTCTCTCTCTCTCTCTGACCATGTTGAACATTGCCTAGAAAGATCATCGGAGCAAAAAATGGATTTCATTTCAGCCTGTATTACAGGATTTAAAGTACAGCAGGCTCTGTGTAATCTGAGAGCCCTTTGTATTATTCTGCGCTGATTGAAGTCAAGTTTTTGAAGTGGACGAGTTTTTTTTTTTTTTTCTCAAGTGAAATGGAGCTAGTGCAGCAATCCAGGAGGAGTTTTTGTAAGTGTGAAGCAGTTCCAGAGAAAGACGAAGGAGTTTTCAAATGAACTCCAGTGATTGCAAAGAGTTGTTTGACAGAGAGAGCTGAGCGGCAGAGATATAGTGGTGTTCTCAGTCCATTGGGCCAACATTCTGTTACTGTAATGTTGGATTGATTGACCAAATGAAGCATTTACAGTGTGTCTGTGTGTGTCAAATCCTGCAGTGTCATGACTGGATTTGAAATAAACGCTTCATCTTGGCAGCTTACTTTCTTACTCCACAACTTGAAATGTGTAATGTTGCTCCTAAACTTGAGCTCAAGTTCTAAACATATCACTTAGCGTATTACACCACATGTATCATTGGGGTTTTCTCATTCAAATCTGTGCCCTCTTGCCTTATAGTTCAACAACACGTAGACCAATAGTGTCTTATTGAATTCTGAACAGTATAAATAAACGGTTACAAAGCTCCCTGTCTTCTGTTCAGACGCACTGGAGTCCTAGTTTTATTATACCGTCCACAGATTGTATAATAGACATTCTGCGGGTGTTACCGGGGGAAGTGAACATGTGCTGCACACATTCTTCATAGACACTAATCTTAAATTGGATCTGCTGGTTGCTCTCTTTAATTATTCTGTGATCCATGGGAGAACTAGCAGGAGGTGAGGAGGGGACGCGGGGCCAATAGAGAAGGGGGCTATACACAATGTGTTGTGATTGATTTTATATTTTACCAAATTGATTGATACTTTACTGTAAATTAGTTTATCTTTCATTAAAGAAGTTTGATTTTGTTTTTAAAACTGGTTTAAAATGGCATTTCCAGACCTTTTTAATGCACATAAACAGTAAATAATATAATATTGTCTCATTGTGATTTCATCTTTTTTATCTCAAAATAAATTTCCCAAACCCACAAACAAGAAACATGTGCTTCTCCCTCCTCAATAGTGCTCACTTTGTCCTCTTTGGTTAACTGTAAAAACAGAAAATATATCAACTTCCTCTGGGTCCTATGTCACGTTGAAGTTTTATTTGGTGTGACAAAAAATAACAAGTTGTAAATGTTATTGTGACCATCTTTTGGCTTAGTGTAAACTGGGTCTTTTGTATCACAGAAGGCTTTAATCTCAACTATTGAGTCAGTCTCTGTACCTGACTTGGTCTGTGACAGGTGTTAATCTTCCACTGCTGCTGATGAAATAGCTCTGATTGGATGATCTGGTGAGTTCAATGCAGAGGTGCACAGATTTTATCATGCAACGGAAACAATGCATACCAGTTTGTTTTTGTGTTAGACTTGATTTAACTTATTGAGAGTAGATTAATTTATAATCACTTTATAGTTTATACCAATCTAAAGTTTTCATTCTCAACTAATAAGAATATAATCCTATGTATGTGTGATAAATCAACAGTGTGTTGAACACTGGCTTTGACACAGGCGAGCACATTTAAACTGTCAAACACCTGCTGCTGTGATCTGAGCCAAACCGTGCTGTGGTCAGCTCATGAACTGTCCAGCTTTACAGCAGTAAAGTTTTTCTTCCCACCCGCTGCTGAAGCCACCTGCCACGGCTCTCGTCTGTAATCCAAGTGAAGCACAGTTCATCTCAAACTATTCATGTCTTTCACAGGAATACTCCATATAATTCTATTTAAACAAAAAGTTCAACAATGAATGATTTCACATTTATTACTTTTATAATTTTAAAGTCTAGTAGAAGTAGATGAATAAATAAATCCACATATTTTCTTACATTAACTTGTTCAACTTTATATTTCTGAGTAGGGGCCATTCATTCAGGTGTGTTCAATCAGTTTAATCTGTTCTTTTAAGGCGGTAGTACTTTAACGCATGTGCTTAAAGTCAGGCTGTATAAAGCCCAGGAGAGAAAAACTGTTAAATTTACTGGGTATTATGTTAATATAAATGTAGACCTATAAAAATGTAATTAAATATAAATAGTAATACATAAATGGTAAGATGGTGTCTGTGTGTGCTACAGAATCCTGTCACCATCTCATGACATGCATGTGTTACATTTTGTTCATCTATATACTAAACAGAATACAAAATGCACCTTTAATATTTTTATCTTTAACTAATAACTAGTAATTGTTAGTATTATTTTTATCATTGTCCTCCTCAAAATATGACATATTGTTGTTATAGCAACAGATGTCTGATGTTTTCAACTTTTAGTTTAAATGCCGCTGATGATGGCTAATGATAGTCTTGATATGATCGCACATTACTAAGCAAATTGGACCTTTACAGGCTAATACCCTCTGAATGGAGCATTAACTGTTAAGTGAACTTATTAAGTCCACCTAAGGACTGTTTTAATGGGAAACTCTTTAACGAGTGCGAGTGAGAGTGAGAGAGATGGAGATAGACAGAAATCACACAAACTAAATCGAGAGATGAAAAGCACAGAATGGAAAGAGTCTGATGATAACGTTCGTTAAGTTTTTATATCATTAGATGCTGCGGGCCCATTTTCACATACACAGCTCTTATTACAGCCGTGCGATTAGCTGCTGGGACCACAATTAAGGCCTAAAGGTAAAGAGACGATCAGATGAAGAAGACTGTTTAAGTTAAAGCTGAGAACGTTTAGCTGATAAGAGTTAATGGTGTGTTGAACCTGGGGACAATGCTGACTGCATATGCTGACGCTGAGCAGAGGCCTGCATTGATGCCAGTGTTCCTGTTAATGGGCTGTTTCTTTCAAGTGTTATGTTTGTTTAAAGGTGCATTGTGTACACTTTTGTAGTCCCTTATGTAGTATCCCAATGGAATAGATCAGTCAAAGTATGCAACACTTTTCAATTATTTTTTTATATTAATTCACAGTCAGCTGAAATCATTTTGTCTAATTAGTCTTCTTAGATTTTACTATAGCCACCTCTTTCTTTATTATAACCTGATTGTAGGCAAGACCAGTTTAGTAACAGTCACTGATCCAGGACATGTTTAGTAACAGTGACTGATCTAGGACCTGTTTAAAACCAGTCACTGACCCAAAACAAGTCTATATCAAGACTAGACTGAGGACAACCACAGATCTAAGACCAGTCTGTTTAGTACTTTAGTAGTATTTGTTTAGTATTAGTCAATTATAAGAGGGGTCTAGGAGAATTCACTCATCTAGGACTCTCATCCTGGATCAGATCCTGGCTGTGAGTACCAGCCACATCCAGGATCAGTTTAGGGACCTATCACTGATCCAGTATCAGCCACTGATCTGAGACTGTTGTAAGAAAGTGCAAGGGCTACTAGAACATTTTAAAGAACTGATGCAGGATCAGTTCCGGACTTGTCACTAATTTAGGACCAGTCTAAGACCACCTACTGATCGAAGAACAGGCCACTTACCACTTACCACATAATAATGTTTTTGATTCTGACTCAGTTCATGTGGTTCCCTTCTTTCTGTTTCCCTATCCATACTTTCCATTTCATACTTTTTCTTTTTATCATGAAAAAGACTAAACAGCATAAACTGATCTGAAAAAGTGACCAACAGTTGCCTTAATTCTGGAACCACTTTTACCAAACTCAGCAGGTTCCCCTCTTCAGGCCTTTAGTGGTTTCCCATCTACATTGTCACTTATTCATTGATAAGGCCAAAAAAGTGGTTTGTTGCTGTTGCTTGAAAGCAAAACTAAAAAATGTCACCAAAATGTTTAGGTGCTTTCCCTTCAGCCATGAATTATCCCTTCCTGCTTATTTTTCCTGCTCACTTTCTTTGGCTCTCTTTTACAAGACTTATTCTTTTCTGACACATTTCATCTGTCTACAGTTTCTACTCTTCCTCTATTCATTTAACTCTTCACACTTCCCCATCTCTTCCCCACTATCTCTTATCTCTCCTCCACATCGCTTTCCTCAGCCCCTACCCCTCCATCCTAATAGCGCGCTGACAGAGCCGGTGTTTCTAATCAGAGGTGAGGAGAGCGAATGAGCAGCCGTCCGATCCTCTCTGCTCTCTCATCAATCGGCTCTAACTGAATGGGAGCAAATCTCAGCCGGGACAAAATTAATATGTAGCAGATCTGCGGCGCTCGCCCCGGCCTGGAATTGAAAATGGCTTTGGTGCTGGCTGACCCGTATCCGTCCCAAAGTGTGTGAGAGTGTGCTGTGCATGAGTGTGTCAGGGGCTGTACCGGCAGATTATTGAAGAGACAATTGGCTGTACGGCAGTAATCAGGAGAACACTGAGGTGTGTCTATCTTATGACTGCTCTCTGACAAGCCCTTAGACACACACACACACATATACAGCAGGACGTTTTTTCCCCCCTATCCAATTCAATCAGACAGTCCATCCGCCCTGCAGAGCAATGTGGCACTGCCCCCGTGCATGACAGTATCAATTCAATTACCCAGGAAATGGATCCATATTCAACCCATATAAACTCATACACAGAGCCAGGAGGGGCTGCTGCTGCCTGCGAGACAAAGAAATGCGCATTTACCCTGTAATAACTTTCATTTGGACTGGCTTTGAAAACCATTCTCAGCCAGGCATTTGTCGCTGTCACATCGCGTTATCCACAAATCAGGTTTACAAAATATCAATTCAATTTCTGGCGTAGCGCGAAAGGCACAGCAGAGGAGAGAGAAACACACACACATCTGGAGACGGAGCGAGCGGATCGCAGGGTGCTGAGGGGCCCCTTGTGGTTCGGCCAGATTTCCAGTCACAACTAATCAAAAGCAGAGCAGACCATGCTAATCTCTTCAATTTCATCCTTTAGACTGCTGTCTTTTCCCAAGTTGTAAACACACACAAACACACACAGCGGCGTGCTCGCACAGGCGCACACACAGGTCACATAAAAACATGGACACACAGGCAAAACATATATAACACAGACATAAAGCCATTCATAACATGGACATACAGTATATAGGCGGTATATATCATCCACACAGACACACAGCCTGCAGGCCTGTGGTGTATCGCTGCGGCTCATCGCTGTTCTGTCTACATGTGGCACTGAAGACTGCAGGTGAAGGAATGCACTGACCACAGCCTCTGTGTTCATGTACACAAGCACAGGGGGCAGTGTATGATAGAGACTAGACTGACCTACCACTGGAGGAGATGGGAACTCAAACAGCCCGCCACCAAGAATGCTTTTTACATATTGCTTTTTTGACAAAGGCCAGATTTGTGAAAAAGAATATACTGTATGTTCATGCCACTCTTCTAATCTTCTATGTACTGCATTGAAAGTGTGAAAAGTATGTTGTTTGGAAATAAACTGTGTATACATTTCAAAGTATAGCACAGAGAATGGATTCATTCCTAAAATATTTTTAAAGATCACGATACAGACAACATGCAACTCAAAGTCAGAAAATTGTGACAGAAAAATTATAGAAATGGATTCAAATAGCAGTTAGTTGAACTGCAATACCAAAGGTGGCAAGTTCTATGTACAATAGGAACATTTGGAAAGAGTAAAGCTTGATGAAGCCATCTAGTGGACAGGTGAGGTACAACACAACAGGAGCATATGTTGTTTTTAAACTGTATGGTCTGAGTTTATGTATGCTGACTATATTTGATAAGAAAACCCTTCCTTCATTGCACTGAAAGGAGAAGCACACAGCAGCAGAAGCAGCTGGGGAGGAGTAACAAGGAGTTTAGCCGATTCCTAATGAAATGCTCTTTTCTCCGATAATCAGACACATGGAGCTTCCTTCATCAAACTGTTAGCAACAGTAACGCACAGCGCTTCATAAAATTATCCACCGACACAGTGTGATGCAGACACTCACACATATACAGCATCAGCTCACACAGTAATTACACAGCAGCACAGAGCACCCGGCTCAAAACGCTGTTTAACAAATCAATTTGAGAATGCTTACCTTGTAAAGCTGTATCTGGTTGTGTGTGTTCCAGTGTGTGCTTGTGCGCGGACACTTCCCAGAGCTGATCCATTAAGGTGTTAACAAAGAGCTGTGCTCGCCGCGCTGCTGGAAATGTGTAATTGGAAGGATGGCTAAGGGCCGACACACACAAATACACTTTATTGATCCAGAGCATCTCCCATATACAGCCTGCAGCGAACACACACTCCGACACAGCAAGGGGCTACACTGACTTTACTCACATTTTGTTGCCATCACCGGCACTTTATCAAGCAATCAATAGTCTTTTATTTTCTCATATCTTTAAATGGACGAATATCCTGAATATGATTTTTACAACAGCAGGGAGGACTGTGATGGAAAAGAGAGGGAGGGGAGAGGACAGGAGGGGCACAGGAAGCAAAAGAGAAAGTAGGAACAAGGAAATGAAGAAAAGGTGACAGAGAATAACAACTTGTAAGGAAACAGAAGGATCCAGGTGAGGACAAGTGTGGAACAGAACATAAAGCTGTAGATGTTGGACCACCGCCAGCGGGCAGGAAGCCGCCGGTTGACCCGAGCGCCATTTGCATGTTAAGTGGTGTCAATCTGCATTGATTCTTAGCCAAATGAAATGCAGTGGGCTTCAATAGAGCCTGTGCTTTACAAGGGCCTTCTCGCTGCTACATCCAGCCTATTGGATTCAGATTAACAGGCTCAGTACAGCCGCACACTGAGCAACTTATCTTTAATTAAAATCACTTCCTTCACAGGATCCACCGGACTGGAATGGGCCCCACCTGGACTGGACTGGTTTTGCCCAGACTCAGTGGACTTGACAGGACTCTTATTACTTATATATATATATATATATAATGTTATAATTATTTATTTGATTATTATTATTATTATTATTATTATTATTATTATTATTATTATTATTATTATTATTATTATTATTGTCTAAAAGTACTTATAGAGTTTAATAAATACTGATCACTGCTGCGTGCCTCCTCTTTTAGAATGGCATTGAGGATGTACAGTACATGATTTGAAGAAGAAGAAGGATCAAACTATTCGACAGGTGCGAAGAAAGAGGCGCTGCTTAATCTTAAAATAGAGAAACTCTCAGTGCCGAAATGTTGCCTTTCTCCACCTGTAAATACATTCAACCACTGCAAGTTAGACAGTGTGTGGGAGTTTTACTGTAGATGTTTGATAATATGGACAGATAAAAAAAAAACGTTTCATTGCAGTTGTCCAAATGTTTAAAAAGTATTTGTCCAGCTTTAATCCCCGGCTAAATCCTCCAGTGTTGACCTGTCCCTTTTGTATCAAAGTTCGGTGAAACAACTCCTTATAAGGTTCAATTCTTGTGGCAGTTGAGTGGGTGGAATGGTTTATGGTACATATGAAACAAAATAAACAAATTAAATTGCATAAGTTTCTATTACCTTCGACAATTTTCACATTTACATTTACATTTAGTCATTTAGCAGACGCTTTTATCCAAAGCAATTTACAAGTGAGGAAAATAAGGAAAGCAATTTCAACAACACAAGATAACAAAAAGCATAAGTGCACCAAAAACTACCCAGCACAGCATAAAAAAACTATGGATATTTTATTTTTTATTTTTTTCATTTAAGATCTTGCAGCACATTTATTCTTGAAAACATTATTATTAGACTGATAAAAACAGTTTCATAATTGCATTTGTGTTCTTGTCTGATAACAGAGTTTATATGTGCTCTTTAATGCACAATATTAAGGAAAATGCTGACAGGTGACAGTAACAGCAGTCTGTCTAACTGGGGCATTCCTACAATTATTGTTACACAACTGATGATCAGATGTAGATATCCAGTTGCAGGATTGAGTCACAAGATCTGTGCACTAAATGAGTTTGTCAACTGCAACACAGTTTACACACACTCATGGACACGGTCACGTCTCTAGCCATGCATTGAAACCATGTAATGAGCAGAATCTGATTTAAGCCACTAATTAACGAAGCACACACACAGACACAGTTTTTCCCATCTCTACAGGAGAGTTTAAAAGCAGAGGAGAGTGAGATGACCCCACACACACATTTCCACACAGATACTCTAGTTA
Organism: Neodontobutis hainanensis; assembly: GCA_024349245.1. Lineage (NCBI taxonomy): Eukaryota > Metazoa > Chordata > Actinopteri > Gobiiformes > Odontobutidae > Neodontobutis > Neodontobutis hainanensis. The sequence goes on from JALDNG010000027.1 coordinate 2,362,719, forward strand.
GCGTGCTTGTAAAAGCTCTGAATATGTGAATAAACCATTGATACAGTACCTTACCATGTTTTTATTCTGAAGCGTCCTATACATTTTAGAATTAGACAATGCTGAAGTTGCAAAAGGTTTTGTCCACATCAAGCTGTATTTACATGGGTTTTTCCACAATATATGTATGACTGTGTATGTCCGTGAGCCTGTGTGTCCTCTCTATAATAGCCAGGCTGCTATCAGCCATAGGCTCTCACAGCTACTGTGGGACAACCAATTCCCTTTATCAGGCTCCTGATAACGGGCTTTGGCTCTGCTCTGCCATCCCACATACACACTATCACACACAGCTACTAAATAACTAATTAGCTTCTCTCTGGGGGTGGGGGCTGGGGGGTGACCCACCGCTCTGACAAAGGCATGCAGCGTTTTAATGTAAAAAAATGAAATCAATAAAGGCGTGGGGCGTCGGGCAACTAGCAAGGGGCCCCCTCTTAACATTAACAATTATAGTGATTAACAGTGATACCCGCAGCTCATTATTCACAGGCCGCGCCAGAGAGCGGAGAGATAAGCTTGTTTATTGGAGAGGGCCCTTTTCACAAGGTGCAGTCGTTCATCATTTGGGCTGAGGGGGTTGCTGGGATGTTGGGTGGGGGTGTGGGGTTGAGGGGCACCACAATTAAAAACACAGAGTGACCTTGTGGCAGGAAGGTGCAACAGAGAGAGCATTTCAGATGGAAGACGCCTCATCAGAATGGTCGGCTGCAAAAGACACTATTAGAGTGTTTTAGCTACTCACATGAATGGCATTTCAGCAGAGCCAACTTTGAACCATTCAACTTGGAAACTAATGGAATATGGAAATGCACAGCTGTACACATCAGAAAATTTTAATGTAAATGTAAGACTAAGGAATAGAAAAGAATATTGTGTGACGATGTTCATTTTACTATAGGGGTCAGAAATCTATGGCTTTAAAGCTACAAAACGTATCACTTTAAATGCAAATAACTACTTTTTTAAAGTTCTCCTTAGTTTTTGTAAATTTTCTTCCAAGCTTGATATTATGTTTAGGTGGTCTTAAGATGAAGTAAATCTTAAATAAGTACCATACAATTTAAATTAGTGACAGGATGGCAAAGAGGTTTACACAGTAGCCTCGCAGCATTAGGGTTTTAAGATTGTTCTCTTTGTCTGAGTGGATTCCTCCATTACTTTTGAAAAAAAAAAAGAACTGGCACACATTCAGTCAGTAGCTCAGGATCTGATGCCCAGTGCTGTCTGTGACTGTCCACTACTCTAAACAGGTTGCTCCAGAGGCATTGGATGTTTAATGGCTTTATTTATTTTTTTTTTTTTTGGGATTTACAAAGTATTGCTTTTCTAGGTGACTTGTGTTGGAGCCAGCACGTGAACAGGGCGCTGTGGGGCATTGGGTAGCTAACTTGGAGTGTATAATGTACATGTGGGAGACCCGGGTTTTATTCCGACTCGGGTCATTTGCCTGGTGTCACTCCCCTCTCTCTCACCCTCTTTACTGTCCTATCAAATAAAGGCAAAGGAAATGGTTGTTTCAATTAGTCTAAATGTCTACCACCAAGAATATCCCCTGAAGTTTTTCAAAACTCACTGGAGCACATTGAAGAAGACAAAACCCTGAACACAGTCCAAAGGTATAATATTTATCTTAAAATACTCACAACAGTGGAGCCAGACCTTAAAGATGTCCTCACTTTAATGTAACATTATTTCTCGGAGACCTGTTCTCTCTTAACGGTCTTGAAAGATGAGTTAGGACTATTAGTTACACTTCCCTTGAGTCTTTGTCATCGTGTTGGATGTGTCTCACATTGAGCGTGTGTCAGCTCAAGCTGTGTGCAGTGTGTGTGTTAATTGGTGTTAATTAAAGCCATCTTTTCATTAGTGTAAATACAGTATGTTTTCAGGAGGAGGCGTTCACCTCCCCGAGCCTCACTTCATATTTCTCCACTCGTTTCATCAATCCTGCCTCCTCCCCTCTGCTTTCCCTCCACTCTTCAACGCCATAGAGGCTTAATGAGCCGTAAAATATCATTCAGAAATGATAGTGGCTCAAAGAGATGGTGAGAGTGAGAGATGGAGAGATGGCAGGACAAAGACAGTTTAGTGTCAACAGTCCTTTCAACAGCAGAAGCTCCTCTGCTTTTATTCTGTCATAAAGGAGGCCCGGAATGCTTTCAGATGTTCCTTATGAACCTTTGTTGCGACATATGATATGCTGTTTTCAAGCTTTATTAAAACATCCCTCAAAACTAACTTACCCATTTTGAGGTAATTGTCTTTTGCAAAATGCTAGTACAACACAGAGAAATAAAATAATAAAAATACTATACACATGTGGCTTAGAAAGCTCCTCTGAAGTGGAGAAGTTAATGCACCCAGTTTGGGTTTGGAAGTTTTTGTGTTTGAATCCCCTGTGGAGTAGCTCCAGCCACAGTCTGTGCCAGTCCCAAGCCCAGGTAAAAGGAGAGGGTGGCGACCCCAAGATGTGGATAAGTTGAATGGCGCTTACTTATTTTTACATGTTTGATTGTGATGTTTTGTAAACATTATTAGTTTTAGTATTAATAGCACATAAACACTATTAAGTATGATTAAGTAAAGTATCTTAGTAGTAGTAATAGTACAATCTGCTGGCAAGGCTAGAGCCATATTTTACATGTCTTTGTTGAAGTTTTTGGAGAATACAACAAATCTAAACAAGGGGATGCATACAATAATAAAATACAAATGGATCTAAACTTGTCTTGGCTTGTCTTGACAAAAATTTGTCAAAAATCTGATAAAGAATACTGTATTTGACCAACTCAAATTGAACTGTATCCGTACTTCATCATAACTTAATATGAGAAAATGAGAAGTACACATCTATGAAAGAGAAGAAAGAAGAGACAAAGCCGACCCAGTTGTCCTAATATTCTGATCTGCTCAGTGGCTCTCAATGGCTCACATTATCCACTGATGTATTCTACACTTTAACTGCCTCGCTCTGACAATGGCCAGCCTTTCTCCTTCAGCTCGACTCTACATTCTATTGAGGGCCGGCCTTCATATACCAGTCAATGATGGGTGAAACCAATCTTATTACCACTACGACTGGAAGCCATACTTTAAATGTAGCAGAGCTGCACCGGGCTGCCCATTGTGTTCCTTTACTTATTATGGAGCACATCAGGAGAAATGAAAAGCGCGCCTGGTTTTTACTCACAGTTCGTCTATAGCATTCAAAAGGGTGGTGGGTTAGAATCACACATTTCCACCGGGTCACTGCTCTCATATAACGTGGCTGTGATGAAAAGTAAGACATACTCGTACTTGGTAGGGCATCAGACCTATCCATACACACCACCAGAGCAGAAAAGACAAAAATGTGTAGTACATCTGCATGTGGTGGAAATGTCTATCTTTGCAGGTCAGTTTATTACAGACTATGATTTATAAGCTAGTACAGTATGTCTAAATAATAATTAATAAGGAAAAAATCTGTGATAATGCTCTCTCTTAGCTAATAACAACACAAGACTTAATTGTTGTCACCTGCTGTCCAATCAAATAGCTTGGTCTGCATTTAACATTGTGTTCACCTGTGTTTTTAGTTCAGTTTTACATGTCTTTCATCTACTCATTCATCTTCTATGGCTTATCACATTAGGGGTCACAGGAGGCTGGAACATATTCCAAATGTTTTGGGCCTGAGGCAACGTTCACCCTGAACAATGGCCAGTTAGTCACAGGTCAAACGCACATATTTCTCACATTCATTCTTTAGGGGTATTTTGTAGTCACCAATTCAACTAGACATGTGTGTCTTTGGATGGTGGGAGGAAACCTACAGTTACACATAAAGGACATGCATACTCCACACAGAAAGGTCAACCCAACCCATAACCTTCTTGACTGTCATGTCATGATCTTCCACTATGTAATTAATAAAAAGTTCCATTAATCCATTTTCATTTGTTTTTGCAGGACCACAGGGGCAGCAAAAAAAAAAACACTTCCTCCAACTCTCCCTGGGGGAGTATGAAAGCATTTCCATGCCAACTGAGACTTAGTTCTTGGGTTGGCCCAGGTGCCTCCACCTGGTGGGACCTCTCAATGGAGACATCCAGAAGGATTCCAGAACAGATGCACAGACATCTCTCCCGGCAGACAGAACTCACATTGTTCTTTTACAATCTCTTGTTGTGTGTTGCCTGTGATGGAACAAACAGCCTGGTAAATTCAGAGCTTTTTTCTTTGGTAGAAGGACTAAAAACATTAATTCTCTTGTTGTTTGCTACATATTATTGAAGATATGGATGCCGTAAGGTGACTGTAGTTCAGAGGAGCGTGTGTATGTCATCATTCACATGATCACACATCAGCTCTCCCATTCTCCTCTGGTTTCCACCCTCGTCTCTCCTATCTATCTGTCTCGATGAAAGGCCAGTGTGAGCACAAAGGCCTGCTGTGGTAGCTAGTTATAGAGCTCCATTGTCAGACGGCCTTTCTCTATCTGCTCCATCTTAATAAGAGCAGTCATCATTTAGAGTCTAAGTCGCTCTCAGCCTCTTCGCTTTAATTATGACGTATCGATTGTCTCGTTAAGTCTAGTTTGGCTTAATGAAATCTATTGTTACCTCTAATTCTGTCTTCCATTGTCCCGCCCTGAAGCACTGTGTGTGATGTGGACCTGGGCCCTTTTGTGCTATCTAATCTGACTGTGTGTGTGTGTGTGTGTGTGTGTGTGTGTGTGTGTGTGTGTGCCACTATGTGTTTGTATCTTGGTCTATCGTTCCTCTGTGTTCCTTTGTGTGTGTTTAGTATATCTAGCCTTAAAGCTGAGTGTGTGTTTTTCTTAAAGCCAGTGTGTTTGTGTGCCTCTGCGTCGATGGGTGCCCGCTCTAAAAGGCGCTGCTGTCACCGTTTATCTGCTGCTTCCTGATTCCCTTCCATCGACTCTCGGCCAATCAATTCACTAAATGATGCAATTATACGCCCTCCCTCTCCCCCCTACATTTAAAGTTGAGAGGTTTATTTTGGATCAATCCGGACCACTTTGTGTGCAAATTACACAATTGCATTGCCTTCAGATTTCTTAGGCAGCCCAATTGGAGCGAGTCCTGGGTGTGAATGCCTAATGAGAGACCCTGTCCTTCAAAGAGGCTCTGTCGAACACAGGCAGAGACAATTAGAGCAGTGGCAACAGAAACAAGCCATGGCGGATTCTTTAGGGAGCGCCGCTGCTCAAGGTGGCTTTACAGTGTATTGGATCGACAGGAAAGTTCTGTGCAACAGAAGCCATTGGTTTAAATAGGGCTTCAGTGCCAATGGTTTTTGTTGTATTGAATCTACTCAAATCTTCTTTAACTGCCATATTAACGACTAAAGCCATTAGAATAATTCCTCATTAGATATAACAATTTTTAACCAGTGCATTAGACATTCCAAAATGGCAGTGCTGTTTTAAAATGATGTAGCACTCAGTCAAAATTACAGAATCAGAATCAGCTTTTTTTGTCAAGCATGGTGCCCATACAAGGACTTCTGGCAGTTGTTGTTTCTTGCGGTACAAAACTCTGAGAAACATAAGTCAGTAGAACACTACATACAGAATTAACAACATGCACAAACCTTCATGTTTTCACTCCAGAACAAACTTTGATAAAAGGAAACAGGTTTTAGAGTTTGTGATTGCTTGGTTGTTTTATTGTTGATAGTTTGTGAATGTTATGTAGCCTGACTGTTCTAACATTTTACAGGATTATCTTTAATTATATAATAACTACCTGTTCAGGGACACAGGTGGGAATTAGCAACTGAGAAATTAACTAGAACCTGGCACAACACATATTTCCTTTGTATGAGGAATGTTTAATTGTGTCCCTGTTTAAATAAATAATGCATTTATTAATTCATAACACTTGCAATAACAAAATAAAATATCAAACAGACAATATAACAATACAGTGCAACAAAACAATTGTCAGCATGCAATCTTCCCACTATTGAAACTTGATCAAGAAAATATATATTTACCCTACATTGTACAGACTTTATCAGGTCTGAGATTAAATGGTAAGAGAGGTGAGCTTATATCTCTAGAGGGAGGAGTTTCCCCTGAAACCAAACCTGATGGACCAGGCTGTTCTGTGCTCAGTCGTTAGCCATGAAAGGAAAGTGTGACTCCTGATGTGGGAGTCGTTAAGGCTCAGAAGAGTCGTTAGTGACACTGCTCCATTCAGGTGTTCTCAAAGAACAACAAACATAAGAACAAACATAAGAAACATAAGAACAAAAGAACAATTAAACACAGATAAAAAATTTAAAAGAAAAAAACTAAACGTAAAAGCCCAATCAACTTAAAGCTTGCCTAAATCAAAGTGTCTTCAGCTGCTTTTTAAAAGAATCAACAGAATCGAGCACACACAACAGAGCCAGGGCGTCCCAGAGTCTGGGGGCGACTGCTTGGAAGGACAGCGGGTTTTGGGGATCATCAGGAGGGTTCTACCTGAGGACCGAAGTGTGTGAGATGAGAAGTACAGGGTCAACAGGTCAATGATGTACTGGAGGCCTGTCCAAGCAGAGCTATAAAGGTCAAGACAAACATTTTTTTAATCATTTGTAAATTTTACATGAAGCCAATGGAGTATGGATAAAACCAGTGTAATGTGTTCCCTTTTGTTGGTTTCTGTTAAAAACCTGGCTGCAGAGTTTTGCACTATTTGGAGACGACTAAGAGAAGATTTCAAGTTCTTGTCATATGTATCTGTATTTATCAAGTATTAAGTATTAACCCCATTAACATGCCTATGTTCCTCTAGAGGGACATAGGAATGCAACTTCTTTTCAATACATTGCCCAGTACACAATGCATGTTGAGCACATGCACCTGCAGCATATCATTCAAAAGCTATAATTCTCATCTCTCGTCAAAATGCTTGTTTTTAATTCATATCTCGCAAATGGAGATCTGTGTAGACGAGGAAAGAAAAAACGTTTTGTTTTTGTCTGTTCTAAAGTGTATAACTATTTACCAGTTACACCTGCAATACATTTGACTGCTTGAGTAAAAAATACAGAATGGTACCTTTACAAAGAGTCCAAAGTTTTATATGCACTCCAAAGGGTTCAAGCTTAAGCTTTCATTTTAATTTGAGTAGGCCTTTTTAGACATTTTAAGCAAATTTACCTGTAATGATGAGGGGCTACGCAACAAAACATGTCAAGTGATATTATCAACTATAAGAACTGTTCTTGTTCCAGCATCAGATGAATTTATAGCTGCAATTGCACAATACATTTGTTTTAGCACAATTTTTAAAAGTGAGATGAACTCAGCAAGTCATAAACCATCTAAGGATTTAGTTCAAAGAGGTGGGTCCAAAACCTATGCATCTGAAGAGTTGGAGGTATTGGCACAGTAGGAGGAGAAATTACTTGGAAATGCAAGACTAAAACGCAACCTTTAAATGCATGTTACTAAAAGTTAAATGTTACTAAATACACAGCCTCACAGCAGCTTTTGAAATCTCTCTTTCCAGTCTCCTCCAGTGAGAGGCCCTCGGACAGGGCAGCCACCATGCTGGAGCTTTAAAGGAGTCATTCACCCTAATCCCTATCTGACCCTGGCCCTTTGCTCTCTCTTAGCTCAGGTTCTAACACCATTCAACTAGAAAACACTCTGATTCCAGCCGTGAAGTCCCATGTGTGTGTAAGAGGGAGAGCCGGACAAATCTACCAATCTATTCTGCAGCAGCGGGCCTGACCACTCAAACATGGCGTGCAGTGCAGGCTGACTGGAGGGATGATGGATGGAGGCGAGGTTAGCTCTGCATCATGTACTGAGCATCAAGAGTGCACATGGCAGGCTGCCGTTACAACATCACAGGTTCCAACTCCAAGATCACCGAGAACCTCAGGAGGTGCAGAAAACAGAAGTGACCCCAGTAACACAAACCTAGACAGAAACAAATAAGGTTGTGCTGGGTAGCTCCCAATGAGCACAATACTTGGCGTGTTGTGCTGGGAGCTACCCAGCACAACACGCCAAGTAGTTCTGGCCAAATCCCAGCATGCACTGGTTTAAGCCTGGGCCTGTTCTGGACAGTTTCCAGCAGAATGCAGGTTGTAAAGGCCAGTTCCCCAAAGTACTGCTACATACTGAGATTATGTCTGACATTGCTTTAGACAATCACAACATTACATTCACTTTTCATCACATGTTGGTTATAAAGGCTTAAAGGGAAAGTCCATTGATTTCTAATTACAGTGTGTTGTGAAGCAATGTGTGCTGTAAAAAGATAAACAAAAGTAGTTTGATCGGGTTTCTTTTATTGACCTAATTAGCTTGACAACCTTACAGTCAGTCATGGATGAAATAACAAGTCAGGTCAGAGATGGTTAGTTCACACAGTTCAAGACATTCAGGTTTTAGGTATCTGTGTAGAAGCCATTGTGTGAGGAAAAAAAGTATATTTGTTGTATGTTTTTTCACAAAGAGTTTTAAGACAATTAACATTTTATTTAATTTTATAGACAGACATGAAACAGGGTGAGAGAGAAGTGACACTGGGCCAATCACCAGGGTCTCCCTGGGTCTCCCTGGGTCTCCCTGGTGATTGGAATCCACTCCACCAACTGAGATACTATGAACCCCTTGTGTAAAAACTTTTCATTAGACAAATTAATAAAACAAATATTTTGCCATACGTGAGGGTCTATGTATTCACTGAACCAATCGGGCTCGGATAGACGTTGACTTTAACAATGGTCTGTCATCTTTCTTTTCATCTGCAGCAACTGTGGATCATTTTCATTTAATACTTTCAAACATTTTACCAAAAACATCTTTATATGCCTTTATGACTTATATTTAGGACTTCCTTAGACTCAAGTTTGGATTTGTGACATTAGGTGGAAGTTGACAGTGACATGAAACGTCTGATGGAAATTAAGTTAGAAGACATATTTGGACTAAAAGTGAAAGAGGGGACGAACGCAGCGCCCACAGCCCGACTCAGTGCTGGAAGAGGAGGGGGAGGAGGAGGCCCAGTAAATCAGCCAGCCTCTTGTCAACACCTCCCACCAGCTCCCCCCGAGGGGCTTCTGAAGCCACTGAGCTGAGAATAACAAATGGCCGTCATTGGCCAGGCAAAAAGCTGTGATTATAATTATCACATCCCACACTGACCTTGCATAAACCTTAATCCTTCTCCAATGGAGCATTTAAATAGGCTGCCAAAAGCGACAGAGATGAGGAGCGAGGGACCGCAGGGAGGAAGGCAGGGGGGAGAGGGGAACGCTGGGAAGAGAGGCGGGACAAATGTAAAGAACGAGGAGGCCGCGGAGAGCGAGGGCCCAGGCAGAGGTGTAGTGGTTCGGACCCACTCCCAGGAACAACAGGGGACACATGGAATGAGGCACACAGAAGAGCACTTCATCTGACTCATCTGTATTTATTACCAGTTTATTCAATTACAAGTGATTATACCACCGCCTCACAAAGGAAATCCAATTTAACTCAAGTGCCTGTAGTTTATTATGTGCTTAGCTGCAACTAATTATTATTATTTGTTTATAACACAAGTGTCAGTGTGAATGTATATGTTTTAGAATAGCTCTAGGAGGTTTGGACTTAGAATTTTTTTTTTAATTAGAGTAATACATTATACGTAATATATTACGTAATATATGTAATACATTCTTATATATAAGAATAGGATGGTTAGAAAGATTATGCATTAAAGTAAAAAAGTGACAAGTAATGGTTTTATTGTCATTGCCATGCAAATATGTGATATATGTTTAAATAGTTTTATTCAACTCTTGTTTTTTCGTTTTGTAAATATTGTTTTAGCATCTTAAGTTATCTGATAATTCAGACATTTCATTGCTTCAGCTCTTCCCAGTCCTTGATGCACATACAGAAGAGCAGATGACTATTTCCTCTGGTCAGCAATAGATGGAGTCAAACTGCTGGCCCATCAGAGAGGAGCAGAGGACACTGACACAGACACAGAACAGGTACTTTGGTGTAAAAGAAAATTATATACAGTATATATATGGTCAGCTGATGAGAGAAGAACTGAGTGGCAGCCTCCACCGGACAGGCACCTTCTCCTCTACTGTCTCTCTGGTGGGTGCACGGAAGGGCCTCAGGGAGGTCAGAGGTCAAGTGGTTTGACCCGGGGTCAATTGAGTGGCGCTGCCCTCACTCATACAACATTTTCCTCGCACATACACACACACAGGGTCTCGCACATCAGCGTAATAGGATATGAAGAGCTGAAAATGTGTGGAGAACACTGCAGAGGTCTAATCATCAGCGATGTTGAGTATCAGCTGATGACCCTCTCATATCCCACCCCACGCAAACTGTGGGACAATTGTTAAAAAAAAAAAAACAGTCAGATGTTGAGGTGAAGTCTTGAGTTTATTATGTTTGAGCAACCATTAAATACAACAAATGCAGTAAATGTGATTTTATTTCCACCACCTGATTTGTTTTGGCTACTGTAATTCATTATTTTCATAGCTATAAAGATATAATTCTGTGACCGTCTAATGAATCAGGTTTTATGGTCAACGTAATTAAATGTATTTACTGTTGCCGTTCGTTTACAACTGGAGTAAACCTAGATAAAATTAACTAGATATTACGCATTACACTCTCACACACAATGGGCACTTACATCTACAGAATGCTTCAGGTAAACACACACTATGCATAATTCCTCACACACGGGGACCCCCACACACAGAGATACGGAGCTGGTGGACACAGTGCAGGCCACCAGTGCTGTGCTCCCAGTTCATAAATCATAATGTTTCAGCAAAAGCAGAATTTCATTTCCCTGCTGGATCTTATCAGGTCGAGGGGGGTGGGTATACAGTCCATCACTGTGCTCGTTTATTATCTCTGTGAATGGGTTGTGGTAGGGATAACGCTATAACCTGGCCAGAGCAGCCATGAGACTGGATTAGACTATTAACTGGAATAGCATATCAGGGCTGAGTCTATTACCTAAAGCACCAGTATCATGCTCCCCTCCTGATATTCACTATCCCTATGCACCCATCACCACACTGGGAAGTCCTTTTCATTTGTCCAATTATTATCTATTCTCCTTTATTGATTTGCACAGCTAAGTGAATGTGGGTCTCTGCAAAACCCACTCTGGCCCTGACCTGAAGCTTTGCCTTGTTTCAGCGCTACAGTAGAGTATTGTCAAGCTTCATTACTACCCCTGAGGTCCTGGCTGCCAAAACATGCTGGGGGGTTTTCCTATACCCCCAGGTTTAAGCACCCCGATCATCAATCAAGACTCCTCTTTAATCTGACCCAAAAACTGACAAATGACAGTAAAAAGTAATGTGCTTCTGGAGAATTTCCTGCTACTTTTATTCAGGGTTGGAGGTGTTCATTTTGAAGTAAAGTATAATATTTTACCATCTTAAATAAACATATATATATATATATATATATATATATACATACATACATACATACATATACTGGCCTATGTGATTAGAGTCAGTGTAGGGGTTTACTGTTTAAAAAATTTGAATGTTGTTAAACATGCCTATACATTTGTATAGAAATCTTTTACAAAAAGATGGTACCTGAAGTGACCAAAGATTTGTGAAGGGGTACTTGGTCTGAAAGTTTGGCAGTGTACTTTTGTGCCAGACTCATGCCTGAATAAGGAAGAACATCCAGCGTAAAAACCTTTGACCCCTGAGGAGAAAAGCTGAAAGAAAAAGATATCTTAGAAAACAGTATCTACATGATGAGTTACAGCTACAACAGATATCATTACTGTTAGCATGCACAGAAGTGCAGTGTTGTGCACAGTTGCAGCTCAGCTCAAAAACAATTCTCAAAACGTTAATGTAGGGCACCTCTGTGGCTCACTTAATAGAGCGCTCACCACATACTAGGGAGACCCGGGATCATTTTTGGGGCTTTTCAGGCTTCATTCACTCTCTCTCACTCTGTTCCCTAACTATTACAATAAAGCCAAAAAGCCCCCCAAAAAAGATTGTGTTCCATGTTAATTATGGACTACTTTTCATCTACTAGACATATGGCTGGTAAATAACTCTCTAGTTTTCAGAAAACGTGAAGTCATTTATTTGACTGGTGGTTTGACAGAATGTCTATTGCTCCTTTTTGATCAAAAATGGTGCTGAAACCACTAGAAAAATCAAACACTGCAGTGTCAGTAATAGAAAAAAAACAGAGGACTATGGAAATAGGCTTGGAGTCAGTCAGATCAAATGCTGAAATGTGAAATCATTGTGATAAATGCATTGACACAGTTCATGCATGCAAGGTAAATGACACAATAACGCCACATAAACAATGTTCCAATCTTTTCGAGGTTCAGCCAAATCTGTGTGAGACAAATAAAATAAACTGTTGAGCAAACATGTCAAATCTACAAATCAATTCTTTAAGCGGTTTGAAGATGCACCAGCGGACCACCTCCCACAACAATTTCACACGATAAAAAAATGAATTAGCATCACAACAATTTGTTAATCTTTTCCAGATTTGAGCGCCCGCTGAGTTGGACATTAGTTCGACATTGGTGTGCTGAGATGAAAGTCAGCGGGCAGCTAATGGGACGTTTTCAGACTGTGACACATTTTTTACCTCGTCATAATTGCATTTTTGTCATTTTCACCATTTCTATTACGCTTAAAGCTGAAACCACGGAGAATACCCTTTTGACATGTGTGACATTCTTCTCATTTGATTTTATTTCATACCGTCTGCCTTTTAACTGTCATTTGATGTGAAATCCATACCCCGCTGAGGGAGGATAAGCAGTAAAAACAACTTTCATTTCAGCTTGTTTTTTTTTTTTCTTGTAATACCCCGTCTCCAGGTTTATGTGTGTGAGGGAATAGTTATAGTGCATTTGTTTTTACAAGTTCAGAATGTGTTCTTTGTGTAAAAAAAAAAACAGAGAAATAGTTTATTGAAAATTCTCCCCACCACAAGATATGAAAATCCCTTGCTTTTTGTCTAAAAAAAGGATGGAACTGACAACACACTGAGGTATAAAATGTTAAACCAACGTTATGTACCTTTTCACCTTAAAATACATAACCTCTGAGGTCAAAGGTAACATCAAATTTAAACCACTGTGTTATTCTGATGGTGTGACAGGCCACATTATCATCATGTTATGAACATTTCTAAATGTGCTTTATTAGGTTAAGATTGCCTAATGAAAGAATATTTATAAATTCAGTAGGTAATCAACATGACTCAAAGCAGAATATTGGGAGTGATTACATTTGTCAAAGCCTATTCTACTTATACTGCATGTGCAATACTGGAAATTCATTATGGATTATCATTAACTGTCCGTCAGTGTCAGTGGAGAATTGTATAGAAACTCTTTTTCTGTTTTCTTCTGGGGACAGCCACTTTTCTATTGTTTTAATTCTTATTATTATATCTTCTAATTCCTAAAGTAAATGGCTGGCCCTAAACTCTAATTGTAAATACAGATTTAAAAGAAAACCCAACTCTGTGGCTTAACATAACTTAAACTTAAACTCAGAAAGGCTTGTAGGATTTTTACCAGGGACACTAAGAAAGCAATCTACTCAAAAGTTTATTTAAGAGTTGCAAAGGATATGTCAGGGCAGCCAAGGCATTTTCTTTGGCTTTTCTTGAACCGGCCGGCCTTTAACCCAAAACGCCCATCCCAACACAAGAAAAGCCTAAGTAAAACACTTTGATGGTAGGACAAAATGTGAAAACTAAACCAAATATATATATATATATATATATATACAATGAATAAATAAAATGTTATTCATTGAAAAAAAAATGGATAAATTTACTATTTTTTTAAGATAAGGTTTTGTAGTTCAGTTAATTAAATGTAACTTTTCATGATGAAAGTTAGTTTCACTTAAAGGTTCTAAATATGTCAACTAACTACTGTCATTGCACTTACTCCCATCATGCTTGCCCAGTAGCCTGTTTGGTTGTATATTCAAAGCTCAAAGTTAAGCATATCTTTTTCAGTTTAGGTGAGATACTTTTTGGTCTTCAATAGCAAACACACAGATTTGATGTAGAAGCATCAAGTCCGCACAGGTCACAAGAACCCAGGTTGTAATTCCCTTTGTCTTAAGTCTACACATGTTTTTTTATTACTATGAGACGTTCAAGCAGTAAACCTGAGCTTGTGTTCTGACCAAATGGCTGCTCTTCAGCATAAGAGGAGGAGACATCTTTGGCTCTGACAGCTGATTGGCTGACTATGGCTCCTCGGAAGTGCAGCCATGCGTTGGATTGGCTGCACGCCTCTCAGTCAAAGTGTCACGCTAATGTCATTGAAGTAGACAGTGATAATGTCATCCCAGGTAGATAATGTATTTTGACGAGGCCGAGATAGTCGGGTTATTGCTGCCAGATAATGAATCAGGACAATGAAGCTGTACTCAAAGGAGATGATCAACACTGACACCTCACCGATGAATAACTATTATTTTCTGCTCTAATTTAACAATTTGCTTTAATGTGTCTCCTTTAATCTAACTTGTTTAAGTAGGCAGCCATTTAAAAAGAAGTTCTGATTCAGGATGACAGCCAGGCGATGCATTACCGCAGATGATCTGGCAGCTTGAATTATGTCTTAATACTTACTTACTAAAGAGACATGGCTGAAAATGTAATGCACTGTTCCTCACTGTAGAACCTAGGTAATAATAGTATGCGAGTCAGAGCTTATATCTCTATGCCTTC